>JAJQKJ010001514.1:0-86220 GCA_029574335.1 Rana kukunoris | reverse complement strand
CAGCAGCAGCCTCCCGCTCCCCCCCACACACCCCCCACATCATGAGGCAGGAGCCGACCCACAAGACCAGGGGGGTGGCCGAGGTTCTGGTCTGCAAATCTCAGAAGGGACCAGGCCCTTCAGACCCGCCATCTGGGTCAGGTCACCCAGACTTTGGGGTGGATGGAGGAGAGCCTGTTCTCCATAAAGGATTCAGTTGGGGACATGGACTGCAACTCCCTGGCTCTGATCAATTGCCTAAATGAACTGCAGGCTACCACAGCAGGCGTTGGTCAGGATGTGCGGGCCCTCGGTCAGGATGTGCGGGCCCTCACCCAGGCTATCCAGGCCAATACAGCAACCATAAATGATGGCCTGACTCGAATTGCTGTGGCCTTGGAGGGCAGGCCTGCCAGGTGGGCAGAGACCAGGGGATGCTCCTCCTTCCCCTGATTACCCCCCCATGAGTCTCCCCTAAGGAGCCGGGCCTGGCCGTGGCCCGCCCCAGGCGTGGGCTTTTCTGTGTTGTTTGCTGTGCTTATTTATTTTTTTTGCTGTTTTTTTTTCTGTGCATTTTTAATTTTTTTTTGCTGTGCATTTTTTTTTTTGGATTATGATTTTTCTGTTTGTGAATGATTTTTGAATGTGGGGGTGACATTCCTGCCGGAAAAGGGGCCTCACCCTCATTTGTGGTGGAGAAGCTAGGTTCCCCAGACCAGGGAGAAGTGATCCCCAGGTCCGTGTGAATGGTGTATGAGTGTACAGTGACATAATTGGAGCCGTGGCGTGGCGTTGCTGCTCACAAGTCCTGCATGGTGGACTGGTGCCAATCCAATTTGATGAGGATGTGGGGTGGTGTGATAGGGACCCACAGTGGTATTGTTGCATGCATTGCTTTCCATTGTGCCATGATTAATGTGTGAGTATTAACGTGCCAAGATGCCCAATGTGAGCTGTCTCCTGGCTGCTCTTACCCACAGAAGATGGGGGAACCTCGTTAGGGGGGATTGTTGACTGGTTTCAGGGGGTCAGGTCATCACGTAGGTCAATCTGCAGGCCCTTTCTCACTGCGAAGTTGTGCAGCATGCAACATGCACCGATGATCTGGCACACAAAGTTTGGGGAATACAAGAGGGTACCCCCAGACTTATCCAGGCATCAGAAACGTGACTTCAGGAGGCCAAAGGTGCGCTCCACCACTGTACGGGGTTTTGATGTGTGCTTCATTGTATCTTCCTCTCCTGGGGTTTGGGGTTCCGGATAGGAGTCATGAGATGGGGTCCCAGTGCATATGCAGAGTCACCTGGAAGGGAAAAGACAGGAGAATGTTAGAAGTGCATGTGCCCCTTGTGATGTGTGCATCATGGGGGGGACAGTCATGCCTGCCACCCATGTCACTCACCAACCAGCCAGCTGTCCCCATACATGTTCTGTTCGAATTCTGTTGGGATGGGGCTATGATTGTATATGTAGCTGTCGTGTCTGGATCCGGGGTGTTTGGCATGGACGTGCCTAATGAGGCATTTGGCATCGACTATCACCTGTACGTTGATGGAATGCCAATGCTTCCGATTGCGTTATATGTGCTCTGTCTCACGGGGGGGCTGGAGTGCCACATGTGTGCAATTAATGGCCCCCACGGTGCGTGGGTATCTGGCAATTCTGTAGAAATCTGTCATTGCTTTCAGCCGCAGGTCCTCCTGGGTGGGTCTGATGATTTGGTTGGCCATACATCTGAGGATTGCAGGGATAACCTGGTGCACACATCTGCTCATGGAGGATTGTGCCATCCCAGCCACCACTCCACTTGTACGCTGAAAAGAGCCACTGGCAAGGAAATGGAGTGTTGCCAGGACCTTGACCAGTGGCTGCACTGCATGTGAGCGTTGTGTTGGGCTGGTGATGTCCTCCCGCAGGGTTGTGGTTAATTGTGGTTAATTCCATGATGGCATGAGGGGTGAATCTGACGATGCGATACACCTCAGAATCACTCATGCCAAAGATGTCTATGCGTGTGGGGTATATCGTCTCCCGTGCCCTCCTCCGTGCCCTCTTCCTTCTGCTCTCATCTAAAGTCAGTAGTATAGCTATGAGCAAGGATGCCCCTGGCATGTTGGCATACAGATTGTTGTCCTGCAAGTGTGGCTGCTCAGCTCGTCCCTAACGGTGTTGCTTTAGCTGACATGTAGATGTCTTGTCCAAATTCAAAGCTGCTTTTATAAGTACTAACTTTAGACCAGACGAGCAGCTGATGCGCACAGCGTGTAGCCTGCACCGCACAAAACTTACTTTTTGTGGATCCCTCATTTGCATATTTGCATAGCAAATCAATGGTGTGTCTAGCGCATTTTTGCGCGCACGATGCGCCGGTTTATCCAAATTACGTTGGTCGAAAAATTCTGGATTTCAGGCGTATATCGTTTTGGGGATACGGCGCATAGATACGCAGGCACATATTTAGACTTACGCCGCGCAACTCGTGAAACGCCGGCTTAAGTATTTGTGGATCTGGCCCATAGATTCTAAAAGAATTGAGCTCTGTCATTCCAAAGCCATTGTTTCTAATTTTTAGGGACTTTCTAATGACTGTAAAAGTACCACTGGATTTGTGATAGGCCAATGTAGTGCGTATATTTAAAAAGGGATCAAAGTATTTGCCAAATAACTATACACCTATTAGTTAACCACTTAAAGACCCATTCACGCCGATATAAGTCGGCAGAATTGCATGGCTGGGCACAATCACGTACCTGTACGTGTCTCTTTAAGCCCAGCCGTGGGGTCGCGCGCGCCCCAGCCGTGGGGTCCCGAAGCTCTGTGACCGCGCCCGCGGGACCCACGGACCCGATCGCCGCCAGTGTCCTGCAAACGGTCATCGGAGCTTAAGAACAGGGAGAGGTGTGTGTAAACACACCTTCCCCATTCTTCACAGTAAGTGTCATTGATTGTCTGTCTGTTCCCTGATATAGGGCGCCCCCTAGTGGTTAACTCCCAAACTGCAATTGTCATTTTCACAGTAAACAATGCATTTTTATAGCACTTTTTGCTGTGAAAATGATAATGGTTCCAAAAATGTGTCAAAAAGTGTTTGCCATAATGTCACAGTCACAAAAAAAATTGCCGATCGCCGCCATTGGTAGTAAAAAAAAATATTAATAAAAATGCAATAAAACTATCCCCTATTTTGTAAACGTTATAAATTTTGCGCAAACCAATCGATAAATGCTTGTTTTTTTTTACCAAGAAATAGGTAGAAGAATATGTAGGCCTAAACTGAGAAAAAAATATGTTTTTATATATTTTTGGGGGATATTTATTATAGCAAAAAGGAAAAATATTGATTTTTTTTCCAAAATGATCGCTCTATTTTTGTTTAATAGCGCAAAAAATAAAACCCACAGAGGTGATCAAATACCAACAAAAGAAATCTATTTTTGTGGGAAAACAAGGACGCCAATTTTGTTTGGGAGCCACGTCGCACGACCGCGGCAATTGTCACTTAAATCGACGCAGTGCCGAATCGCTAAAAAAGGGGCAAGGTCTTTAACCTACATAATGGTCCGGGGTCTTAAGTGGTTAACTTATATAGTTGGGAAGATACTGGAGAGTTTAAAAAAAAGACCACATAGTACTTGTTGGGAAAAAAATGTCAGCGTGGATTCATGAAAGACAGGGGTTGTCAAACAAATCTGATTTATTTTTATGAGGAGGTATCAAAAACTGAGACAAAGAGTGGCTGTGGTTATAGTTTAATTGGATTTTGCAAAAGCATTTGATACAGCTCCCCACAAGTGGCTAACATATCAGGTAAAGTCTACAGGCTTGGAAAAAATTGGCAAATAGTTAAAACACTATATTCAGAGAGTAGTGGTTAATGGTTCATACTCTGAATGGCCTAAGGTTATTAGTGGTGTACCCCATGTTTCAGTGCTGAGACCCTTACTTTTTAATATATCTATAAATGATATAGAGTCTGGAATTAAAAATACAATTTCATTCTTTGCAGATGACACCAAGCTATGCAGTGGGAAAAAATCCTTACAGGATTTCTCCAACTTACATGCCAACCTCAATGCACATTTTAATTGGGTGTGGCAAATGAAATTTAATGTTGATAAATGTAAATGTATCCACTTGGGTTCTAAAATATATGTAGCGCCTGGTTACTTTCCATAACCGGTGCTAATGTAAATTTAGAGGGGGTCAGAGAATTAGGTAACTCTGAACATGTTAATTGGTTCAAATTTGAAGCTTCTGTCTCAGCTTTGTCTCAGCAACCTATCAGGAGGAGTTTCCTTCACTGTGCAGGGAGTATTGGGAGAGGGTATTTATGAGTCAGACGCCATTTTCTTGGGTCTTTTTCTCGTGTGTCGCCCACCTACAGGGTAGCCATAAGATCAGAACTCTGAAAAAATGGCCTTTCGGCCCGTGGTGTGCGTGTCACGCAGTGTTCCTGGTTCTGGGACCATGTTGGCCTGGAGCAACTGAGCTGTGGCTCGGGCCCAGTGATGCGACTGCGTCCCCATTCTGATGAGGTCCTAAGCTGTTTGTTCCTGTGAGAGGAGGCTGTTCAGTGGAGAGTCTACTTGAGGAGTACCAAAGGAGGCTGGTGTTCCAAGAGGGCCCTGACTATCCACCGGTGACCAAGGTAACTGGGTGCTGAGAGGCTGGATGTCGGTCACCTATCAGCCAGTATCTAAAACAAAACTACCTGAAGGAGATCCGGGTGTCGAATCTGCTGAGGAGGATTCGGGACCACTATTATCTCCATTTTGTTCAACCATTGGGAGGGTCTGTGGCAGAGACTTAACCCCAGTTCGAGTGACATTCTGGTTGCCAGGCTTGTGAGAGAGGCCTGTCCAGGTGCGCTACGTCCACTCCAGATAGAGTGGTGAGATAGATTTATTTGCCATCGGAAGCAGGACTGTTTCCTGTTTACATACACCTGGATCTGCTACTCTTCATTTCCACTATTTCTTTACTCTTCACCAAGTTCTACTGTTTTTTACCCGGCTGGGTAATAAAAGCACAGAAAAGACACCTGTTGTGTGGACATTCCATTTACTACACTCTCTTCAAGTACCCTAGATGGCAGAGGAACACGAGGTAGCATGCCACCCAAAGCAAAACCAGCAGCTTCTCCGGGGGTAGTGCTCCATATACATTTTTTCTTTTTTACTAGTAATAGCGGTGATCTGCCATTTTTAGCAGTCCTGCAACATTGCGGTAGACAGATCAGACACTTTTGACACATTTTTGGAATCATTGACATTTAAACAGCGATCAGAGCTATAAAAATGCACTGATTACTGTGTAAATGTCACTGGGAGGAAAGGGGTTAACACTAGGGGGTGATCAAAGGGTGTTCCCTGGATGTGTTCTAACTGTATGGGGATAGGACTGACTGGGGGAGGAGTCATATAGTTGTTCCTACTTAGTAAGAACAAACAATATGTTTCCTATCCTCTGACAGAAGAGGGATTTGTGTGTTTACATGTATACTGTAAATACATAAGTGGTTTATACAGGGAGCTTTGTGTAAATGTATTCACTTTAAGATCATCAGAGGACAAGGGGCACTCTTTATGTCTAGAGAAAAGAGATTTAACCTCCAAATATGGAAAGGCTTTTTCACATTAAGTGGAATAAACTCCATCAAGAGCTGTTTCTAACCAGCTCAGTAGATTGTAGATTGTTTAAAAAAAGGCCTAGGCCTTCTTTCCTAAATGCACAAAATATAACTAGTAACTAATATTAACCTCCCTGGCGGTATGATTATCTCAGGTTTTTGATGCTGAAAGCGGTACAATGGTTTTGCATGGAAATTTGGCATTTTATATTGTAGGCCTGTAATTCTTAGAAATAACTCACTTAAATCTGTCCAAACCAGAATCTAGTAGACATCTAGTTTGAAACACAAAATCATTAATTATAATATAATAAATAACTATAAATAATTATAACAAATAATATAATAATAATAAAAAATATTCAATAATGAAATCAAAAACACTGAAATTTGCTCAGTTGCAGAAATGTCGCTGTCATTACTTTCAGTGTTTGAAAACAAAAAATCTGTAAGATTACAGTGTACTGTATGTGTACTGTGTTTTTATTTTTATTTTTTTTGTCGCCAATCTCCACCCCATGCGTCGAAACATCGCAGGAAACGGAGCTCGGCAGCACTGGGACACTGTATGAATCGAGCAAGGAGACAGCTCGCTCACACAGCGGGGAGGCATCGCAGGATCCAGGGGACAAGGTAAGTAACTTCCTGCCTGGATACTGCGATGTGATCCCGAGTCTGGCTCGGGGTTACCGCTATTAGTACTGAGATTTCACCCCGAACCTGATTTGGGAATATCGCCAGGGAGGTTAATAGGTAATTATGATCAAGGGGATATCAAATTGCCCATTAGGGGATCAGGAAGAATTTTTTTCCCAGCTGCATTTTTTCTTTTTCCCCCTGTGGGTTAAACTGGATGGACTTTTTTCAACCAGATTAACTATGTAATTGTGTAACAATTAAATTCAGCTTTAATAAACTGGCTTTAAAACATCTAAGGCCCCTTCCACACGGTGATGGATCCATTGCAGCGGTCCGCCAGCTCAGCGGGAGATCTCTCCGTTGATCTCCGCTTAGCCGGTGGATTACAGGTCCCTCTCTGCTCACTTAGCAGGGAGGGACTTGTCGAGCGTAGCTGCTTTTCTATGGAGAGTTCGGACAAAAACAGACAGCATGTCCGTTTTCATCAGATCTCATCTGATCCACCAGGATGGATGGCGATGTATCGACATACGTCTGATTTTAGTGGATCGGATGTCAGCGGACATGGTCACCGCTAACATCCGATGCTCCATAGTGTTGTGTGGAGCGCCTATTTAGGTCCGAAAAAAAAACTGACCTAAACGGTCTGCCCATGTGAAAGGGGCCTAAAGCATTTGACCATACCATTAATTTAGTTATATTATAGAATGCAATACTTAATTAAATATTTAATAGGTTGGAACATCTAGTTCTCATATGTATTTAATAGTAATAATCATTATTGTACGTTTGTCATTGTAACACGCCTTCCTTGTAAGTTGACACGACTGGTAAAATACAATATACCCTTTAAATGAAGGCTGAATTTTGGTTTTAATTGCTGTTCAAAGAAAACATATAATTCTACAGTGGGGATCGAAAGTTTGGGCACCCCAGGTAAAAATTTGTATTAATGTGCATAACGAAGCCAAGGAAAGATGGAAAAATCTCCAAAAGGCATCAAATTACAGATTAGACATTATGTCAAAAAAAGTTAGATTTTATTTCCATCATTTAAACTTTCAGAATTACAGAAAACAAAAAAATGGCGTCTGCAAATGTTTGGGCACACTGCAGAATTTATAGCATGCGCTGCCCCCTTTGCAAAGCTGAGACCTGCCAGTGTCATGGATTGTTCTCAATCAGCGTCTGGGAATTCCGGGTGATGTCAATCTCAAAGGTTTTAAATGCCCAGACTCATCTGACCTTGCCCCAACAATCAGAACCATGGGTTCTTCTGAGCAGTTGTCTAGAAAACTGAAACTGAAAATAGCTGACACTCACAAAGCTGGAGAAGGCTATAAGAAGATAGCAAAGCGTTTTTAGATGTCAATATCCTCTGTTCGGAATGTAATTAAGAAAAGGCAGTCATCAGGAACAGTGGAAGTTAAAGTAAGATCTGGAAGACCAAGAAAAATATCAGACAGAACAGCTCGCAGGATTGTGAGAAAAGCAATTCAAAACCCACGTTTGACTGCACGATCCCTCCAGAAAGATCTGGCAGACACTGGAGTTGTGGTACACTATTCCACTATAAAGAGATACTTGTACAAATATGGTCTTCATGGAAGAGTCATCAGAAGAAAACCTCTTCTACGTCCTCACCACAAAAATCAGCGTTTGAACTTTGCGAATGAACATATAGACAAGCCTGATGCATTTTGGAAACAAGTTCTGTGAACCGATGAGTTTAAAAAATAACTTTTTGGCCAGAATGAGCAAAGGTATGTTTGGAGAAGAAAGGGCACAGAATTTAATGAAAAGAACCTCTGTTCAACTGTTAAGTATGGGGTGGATAAATCATGCTTTGGGGTTGTATTGCAGCCAGTGGCACAGGGAACATTTCACGAGTAGAAGGAAAAATGGATTCAATAAAATTTCAGCAAATTTTGGATGGTAACTTGATGCCATCTGTGAAAAAGCTGAAGTTAAAGAGAGGATGGCTTCTACAAATGGATAATGATCCTAAACACACCTTAAAATACACGGGGGATTACATCAAGAGGCATAAGCTGAATGTTTTGCCATGGCCTTCACAATCTCCTGATCTCAACATAATTGAAAATCTATGGATAGACATTAAAAGAGCAGTGCATGACAGACAGCCTAGAAATCTCAAAGAACTGGAAGACTTTTGTAAGGAAGAATGGGCAAAGATACCTCAAACAAGAATTAAAAGACTCTTGGCTGTCTACAAAAAGCGTTTACAAGCTGTGATACTTGCCAAGGGGGCAGTACAAGATATTAACTCTGCAGGGTGCCCAAACGTTTGCAGACACAATTTTTTTGTTTTCTGTAATTTTGAAAGTGTAAATTATGGAAATAAAATTTCCTTTTTTTGACATATTATAAGAATGTCTAATCTGTAATTTGATGCCTTTTGGAGATTTTTCCATCTTTCCTTGGCTTCGCTATGCACATTAATACAAATTTTTACCTGGTGTGCCCAAACTTTCGATCAACACTGTATTTCTCAACTTGGAACCAGAAATTAAAATGGCATCATTTTTTAACACATCAAGAATACATGAATCTTTGAGGATAGAAAATGATTACCATAGACATAGCAAGTGTGAGTTAAAGCCTTATACATTTTAATGGGAATATTTGGTTTCACAGAAGTGTCTTCTTAGAATGTGAGAAGGTTTCTAGAGAAAAATAAGATAGTATTTTAAACTGAAAATGTAGTCCTGAAAAAAAGGTTTAGCCCTTTAACTTGATTCAAATCTTTTTACATCTTGCATACAGCAAAAATGATTTATTCTATATCTGCAGAAGGTTACAGTCATTCACTTTAAAAACCTATTTAATGTGCCTGGTATCTCTCTATGAATACTTTTAAGATGTTGCACAATATCTCATCAAGAATCTGAAACATAGCATAAGATCGTATTTTTCACAGCATAAAAGGATAAATGAAAAAATGTAAATGGTTTAAAAAAAAAAAAAAAAAAAAAAACACCCAAAAAAATGCATTGCACCAAAACCACAAATGTTCAGAAAATAAATATCAAGTACTTGGACTGCATATTTTCATACCATCTGGCAGATGTGTAATCAGTTTCTTGGTATTAACTTACTTGAAATTGAATTGAAAATTTCAGTCTACTTATCACATTTTTATTTAAAACAACATTGTTTTGAGAGATTATACATGTAAACCTATGTGCTTGACTAAAAATTTCAAATTTAGTAAGAAGTAAGAAGTCAGGGCATTTCTGAGCCACCGAGCCACATGGCAGCCTAAATGAGAAGCTCCATTTATTCTCTGCCTCTGCCAGCAATACAGGGTGATGGCAGCCACACAAACACCCACCTCTACCTTGGGTACTGATGCCTGACACAAGGAGGGACCTGACAAGGGGAAAACTGCCCTCCTCAGCCCTTAACACTGGCTGATTTCTTCCCCAAATCAGTGACAGAGGGGAAGGAAGATAGCGCCGGCATACAGACTGCTCCGATCCCAGCAGCTCAGCCACCCTCTCCACCAGACGCAGAGCTGCATGATGGAATATGGTGATGACATCCTAGATCCAGCTTTACCACAAAAAGAGTCTAACAAGACCATCTTCAACACCGCTGCAGTCTCCATACACTAAGGCTCCAGTAAATAAGAAACGTATGTCTCCGGCTCATATTCTGCCACAGCTTGCTGAATCTAATCCTCGGCTGGATGAATACCCAGCATTCAATAAACCTGTCTCTGCTCTAGAACTTAAACAGATGCGGCAATCCCTTTACAAAGATGTACAGCCTGATCCAGACAGAGCAGTTTCTCATAGACAATTCCCAGTCTTACAAATTTAACAAATTTGCAGAACATACAGAAGGGATAGAAACAAAGGTGGGAGAAATGGTTTCTGTCTATAA
The DNA here is from genome assembly GCA_029574335.1 of Rana kukunoris. NCBI lineage: Eukaryota > Metazoa > Chordata > Amphibia > Anura > Ranidae > Rana > Rana kukunoris. The sequence goes on along the minus strand of JAJQKJ010001514.1, from coordinate 76,064 downwards.
TGACCTGTTTAAAGCAAACCAGGAGCAACTGAAAGACAACCTGGTGGATCTTGAGGATAGATTACAAAGAAATAATGTTAAAATCAGAGGAATTCCTACCACCACTAAGAAGAAACCTGCCTCACTACTAGGGATGAGCTTTGAGTTTGAGTCAAACTCATGTTTGACTCGAACATTGCCTGTCACCCGAACAGCAAACAATTTGAGGTGTTTGTGGCAAATTCGAAAAGCCGCAGAACACCCTGTAAAAGTCTATGGGAGAAATCTAAAGTGCTCACTTTAAAGGCTAATATGCAAGTTATTGTGCTAAAAAGTTTTGTTTTGGGTCCTGGGTCCTGGGTCCAGCCCCAGGGGGACATGTATCAATGCAAAAAAAGTTTTAAAAACTGCTGTTTTTTTTGGAGCAGTGAATTTATTAATGCTTAAAGTGAAACAATAAAAGTGAAATATTCCTTAAAATTTCATACCTGGGGGTGGTGTATAGTATGCCAAGTAGTGCTTGTTTCCTGTGCTTAGAACTGTCCCTGCACAAAGTATCATTTTTGAAGGAAAAAAAAGAAAAATTCAATTACAAGGCCCTTCAGTTCTGGTATGGATATTAACCACTTAAGGACCGCCGCATGTACATTTACGTCGGCAGAATGGCACCGACAGGCACATCGACGTATATATACGTTGGTGCCTTGGGGGGGATCGGGGGTCCGATCGGACCCCCCCGTACATGCGGCGGTCCGTGCGGCTGCAGGAGCGATCCGACAAGTGGGGGCGGCTATCCGTTTTCATCCGCCCCCTCCGGATCGCTCCCAGCCAATGCGCGCACCCGCCCACCCTGTCACTTCCTCCTCCTGTGTAAACACAGGAAGGAGGAAGCGACGTGATCTCTCCCTCGGCGTTTGTTTCAAGCGCCGCTGAGGAGAGATCACAACACACCAAGTAAGTCTGCACCAACAGCACACTTACACACAGACACAAACCCATTTAACCCGCAATCGCCCCCCCCCCTCCCCCCTGTCACAGTGTCACTGAATGCAGTAATCATACATGTATGATTACTGTATTTAGTGTCAGTGTGACAGACAGTGTGACAGTCAGTCAGTGTTAGTGTCAGGGTAGCCCCCCCACCCCCCCCAATAAAGTTTTAACCCCTTGATCACTGCCCTAGTTAACCCTTTCACTCCCTATTGCCAGCGTCACTAAGCGATCATTTTTCTGATCGCTGTATTAGTGTCGCTGTTCCCGCTAGGTAGCTAATTTTTTTTTTAATGCGATTTTTTTTTTTACTAAAGACATGTGGCTAAAAAATTTTGGCCTAAATGTTTGACTAAAATTTAGTTTATTGGTTTTTTATTATAACAAAAAGTAAAAAATATTGATTTTTTTTTCAAAAATGTCGCTCTATTTTTGTATATAGCGCAAAAAATAAAAATCGCAGAGGCGATCAAATACCACCAAAAGAAAGCTCTATTTGTGGGAAAAAAAGGACGCAAATTTTGTTTGGGAGCCACGTCGCACGACCGCGCAATTGTCTGTTAAAGCGACGCAGTGCCGAATCGCAAAAACCCCTTGGGTCATTTGCCAGCGTATTGGTCCGGGTCTTAAGTGGTTAAGGGGAACCCCTGCATCAAATAAAAAAAATGGCGTGGAGTTCCCCCTAAAATCCACACCAGACCCCTTATCTGAGCATGCAACCTGGCAGGCCGCAAGAAAAGAGGGGGGACAAGAGAGCACCCCCCTCCTGAACGTACCAGGCTACATGCCCTCAACATTGGGAGGATGCTTTGGGGGTCCACATCCCCCACAACCCTTGCCCGGTGGTTGTGGGGGTCTGCGGGCAGGGGGCTTATCGAAATCTGGACGACTTCTTTAACAAAGGATACCCCCAGATCCTGCCCACCTATGTGAATTGGTAATGGGGTACATTGTACCTCTACCATTTCACAAAGGAAGTGTAAAGAATTGTAAAAAAAACACACACACACCATGGAGAAAGTCCTTTAAATTTGGGGTGGAGTTCCCCTTAAAATCCACACCAGACCTGAAGGGTCTGGAATAGATATTTGGGGGGAATTTGATGTGGGGTTCCCCTTAATATCCATACCAGATCTGAAGGGCCTGGTAACTGAATTTGGGGGGACTCCCATGCTTTTTTTTATGAATGACTTTTCTCTGAATTGCCGGGAGCCAACAATTCATTATAGCCGCAAGTTATTTTAACCCCTTAAGGACCGCCGCATGTACATTTACGTCAGCAGAATGGCACAGGCAGGCACATCAACGTATATTTACGTGCCTGCCTTGACGTGGGTCGGAGGTCCGATCGGGACCCCCCTGGTACATGCGGCGGTCCCCGTGGCTGTCCAAGGTGATGGGGAGTGATCCAGGATGAGGGGGCGGCTATTCGTTTTTGTCCGCCCCCTCCAGATCGCTCCCAGCCAATCCGCACGCTCCCCCGTGTGTCACTTTCTCCTCCTGTGTAAACACAGGAAGAGGGAAGTGATGTGATCTCTGCTCTCGGCGGTATTTTCAACCGCCGCTGAGGAGAGATCACATCACATAGTAAGTCTGCACAACACTACACTGACACCAGTACACGCAGGCACACTTAACCCCTTGCGTTCTTCTCCTTTCCTTGGAGCTATTGTAAGCTGCCCAAAATTATTTTTCACTGCCTAAAGAGGCAGAGGGTGATCTATAATCCTGATTTTTGGAGTTTTATTCCCATTCCCATTTAATAAATCTACTAAGCACACTTGTGTTTTTTTTTTTTTTTTATGGGTTCTTAAGGCAGACTGGTGGTTATATACTCTGTACATATTGTTTATTGTTTCAATTGTCTATCTATTTTGTAACATTATCTTTTATATCTACAAAAAGAGTACCGAATCACACCTTTAACCACTTAAGCCCCGAGCCTGTTTTTCAGATTCGGTGTTTACGAGACTAAAACATATTTTTTTGCTATAAAATTACTTAAAACCCCCAAACATTATATGTTTTTTTTCTAACACCCTAGAGAATAAAATGGCAGTCATTGCAATACTTTTTGTCACACCGTATTTGCACAGCGGTCTTACAAGCGCACTTTTTTTTGGAAAAAAATCACTTTTTTTAATTCAAAAATAAGGCAACAATAAATTCGGCCCAATTTTTTTACATATTGTGAAAGATAATGTTACGCCGAGTAAAATGATACCCAACATGTCACACTTAAAAATTGCGCCCGCTCGTGGCATGGCGTCAAACTTTTACCCTTAAAAATCTCAATAGGCGACGTTTAAAAAATTCTAAAGGTTGAATTTTTTGAGTTACAGAGGAGGTCTAGGGCGAGACTTATTTATCTCGTTCTAACGATCGTGGCGATACCTCACTTGTTTGAACACCGTTTTCATATGCGAGTGCTACTCGCGTATGCGTTTGCTTCTGCGCGCAAGCTCGTCGGGACGGGGTGCTTTAAACATTTTTTTTTTGTTTTCGGTTTTATTTTTATTTATTTTACAATTTTTTAACACTGAAATAAAAAAATTATCACTTTTATTCCTATTACAAGGAATGTAAACCTCCCTTGTAATAGAAAAGTAGGGTTGTCCCGATACCGATACCAGTATCGGTATCGGGACCGATACCGAGTATTTGCAGGAGTACTTGTACTCCCGCAAATACCCCCGATACCTGAATAGAATACTCCCCCCCCCCGATCTGCCCAATCCCTAGCAAGGGGGAGTGTCTATGTGCAGAGCCGTGTGTATAGACACTCCCCCTTGCTTGGGATTGGACGGATCCGTCCAATCCCGAGAAGGGGAGTGTCTATACATGGCGCGGCGGGGATTACAAGTACAAACGAAAGGTGCCTGTAATGCGGCGCTGTAATGCACAGGGATTAACGCGGCAGCAGCGGTGGCAACATCATCTACTACTAGGTATGGGGGACATGGCTGCAATATGTGGGGGGACATGGCTGCATCTATAGGGGACAGGACATGGCTGCATCTGTGGGGGACGTGGCTGCATCTATGGGAGACAGGACGTGGCTGCATATATGTGGGGGACATGGCTGCATCTATGGGGGACAGGACATTGCTGCATATATGGGGGACAGGACATGGCTGCATATATGTGGGGGACATAGTTGCATCTATGGGGGACAGGACATGGCTGCATGTATATGGGGGACATGGCTGCATCTATGGGGGACAGGACATGGCTGCATATATGGAGGACAGGACATGGCTGCATATATGTGGGGGACATGGCTGCATCTATGGGGGACAGGACATGGCTGCATATATGTGGGGGGCATGGCTGCATCTATGGGGGACAGGACATGGCTGCATATATGTGGGGGACATGGCTGCATCTATGGGGGACAGGACATGGCTGCATATATGGGGGACAGGACATGGCTGCATATATGTGGGGGAAATGGCTGCATCTATGGGGGACAGGACATGGCTGCATATGTGGGGGACATGGCTGCATATATAGGGGACATGGCTGCATCTGTGGGGGACATGGCTGCATCTATGGGGGACAGGACATGGCTGCATCTGTGGGGACATGGCTGCATCTGTGGGGGACATGGCTGCATATGTGGGGGACATGGCTGCATATGTGGGGGACATGGCTGCATATGTGGGGGACATGGCTGCAATATGTGGGGGGACATGGCTGCAATATGTGGGGGGACATGGCTGGATATATGTGGGACTGGATATATTTGGGGGGACATGGCTGCAATATATGTGGGGGGACATGGCTGGATTTAGGTGGGGGGACATGGCTGCAATATGTGGGGGGACATGGCAGCATATGTGTGGGGACATGGCTGCATTTGGGGACACATTTAAAAAAAAGTATCGGTATTTGGTATCAGCGAGTACATGAAAAAAAGTATCGGTACTTGTACTCGGTCCTAAAAAAGTGGCATCGGGACAACCCTAGAAAAAAGCATGACAGGTCCTCCTAAATATGAGATCTGGGGTCAAAAAGACCTCAGATCTCATATTTAGGCTTAAATGAAAAAAAAAATACCTTTTGAAAAAAGGTAAACAAAAAAATTGTCTCTTTAAGACGCTGGGCGGGACTGACGTTTTGACGTCACTTCCGCCCAGCAGAGCTATGGGGACGGGTGGGTGCCATTTTGGCCTCACTCACATCCCAACACAGCAGCCGAGCGGACCCAATCACCTCCGCCGCTATCGACGGCTACGGTAAGCGGCGGAGGGTGTAGGACCGCCGTTATCGTTGACAGGACCACCCACTGAAGAGATGGATATCTCGGTTGTGGCAGCAGCTGCCGTTACCAAGATATCATTCTTTAAAAACAGGACGTATATATATAGTGGACGGTCGTTAAGTGGTTAAGTTTGATAATTATGCCTAATTCTTTGCAAACATCTCTGAGCATATTTCTCCACGGAGGCCCAAATCGTTGCCTTTCTAAATTCAATTCACCTTCCCTCACTGTCTGCATCACAAAAAGCCTTCCTATCATCTCCTTTCATGAGTAGTGAAACACACAAAGTTATCCTCACTCTCCCCTCGAATAAGTCACCTGGCCTGGATGGCTATATTAACAAACATTAATTCAGTAACTCATTTAGTTAGGTTTGATTAGCACTGCACTTTTTCTATAAGTTCCCCTGATTTTTGGGTTAGACCTATAGTGCTGGCTCCTGCTTCACAATTACACCCAAGTGTTAATTTATTCACCTTGTTTATTCACTTTATCACTTAATACTGTTAGGTTGTGAACATTTTGAAAGTAAGCACCACACCTTTATTAGTTTGGCTTTAATTTGTTTAGTGTATTTAAGTCTGCTAATACATTTAACACTCCCCTCCTTCCAGACTGACAATGCTGCCATCTGCTGTGCCTCATGTTCTCATTCCTCCAGAGTTGTGTCTCGTTAATTCAGGAGGTGTGTTACTGACCAGGTGAAAATAGAGGGAAAAATGCCAATGAAAAAAAAAAAAAACAGATGCAACCACCACACCTAATGATTGGTTAGCTGCAATGCAAAACATTTTTGGTTTTGGGTTTATTCACATTTTAAGTCACCATGTGGCTTGTTGCACTAGCCCTTAAACTTTTTTTTTTACATCCTATGCACAAAAGGATCAACTCCAATCTAATAATAGATATTTATAGTTTGCAAACTTTTTTCCCTATCACCTCAAGGACTAGGGTATTTGGAAACTGGATGGACAGAGCATAAGCAGCAAATCTTAAACCTGATATTGATGGAAAATGGATCAGTCATAGAGATATTAAAACGTATTCCTGACTTCAATGATTAATGTCTATCTCTGTCACGACTACAAGACGCTTGTGAATGAAGGCTTGGTTGGCAGATAATTCACCCAAGCAGAATTTTTGTGTAATCTTGTTTGACAGCAAGTTTCTATTTGGGGAAAAATGTAGATAACATGATTTGTCAGGTTGGGAAAAAGTCAGGTCTAATTCCTCAAGGCTGATGAAGCAGCATTATTTTAGTTCCTAGAAACAAGCATATTACATACTCGAATAACTTGGTTCACTGAATACCATTTTTTTTTAGTATGAATGGAATTGTTTCTTAATGTTCTCATAAAACTCCCATAACCTTTTTTACATATGCAAATGTTTGCAAACATTTTTAATATTGCATGCTAAATTTCTATTTAATGAACAAACCCTTTTTACTCATACAGAGCTACAACCTTGACTATAGGTTCTCAATATATATACTGTATGGGCCAGATTCAGGTAGATGAGAGTATCTTTCCTCTGGAGTAACGCTTCTCATTTACGTTACTCTGAAGACCCTTTCAGCGCAATTCCTGTAATTCACATAGCAGTTGCGCGTAAACTTGCGCCAGAGTAACGATAATGCGCTGGCGTAACCCGACGCAAGTGGAAGTGGGTGTGATCATATGTAAATGATGGGCGGAGCCCGGCGCAGAGGCTTACGTTCAGCGCATCATCCACGGAGCATGCGCAGTGAGTGCGGCTCCACTCGCCCCCTTATGCGCATGCTCACAACTTCCGTCGGCACCACTTCCTGGGAAACGTCAGCGCAATGCGTTCCGCTGGGCGCTTAAAAGCGCTGGCGGAAACGCCATTCCGGCGCAAAAGTAGTTCCGTTTAGTGTTGCTCACGAATATTCGCATTGCGAATATTCGCTACGAATATTGCATATTCGAGTATTCGCGAATAACGCGAATATCGCGGCGAATATTCGCTATTTCGAATATTCGAATGTTTTAATTTTTTTTTTAGAACAGATCACATCCTAGAGATCCCCATCGACGTCTAAAAGCATTGCTGGTATGATTAGAGACCTTGGGCCGAGTAGCTGCAGCGCTCATTTTATATTGCCGAAAAATCGCAATGCGATTATTCGGTAATAGCGATATCGCGCGATTATTTTATATTGTAATATATCACGAATATTCTGAGCCAATCAGAGTGCTCCATTCCGCATTTCTCGAAATTTCGCAATTATTTTATATTGTAATATATCACGAATATTCTGAGCCAATCAGAGTGCTCCTTCCGCATTTGCCGAATATTCGCAATTTTTGTGTATTGTAATATATCACGAATATTCTGAGCCAATCACAGTGCTCCTTCCGCATTTCTCGAATATTCGCAATTATTTTGTATTGTAATATATCACGAATATTCTGAGCCAATCAGAGTGCTCCATTCCGCATTTCTCGAATATTCGCAATTATTTTATATTGTAATATATCACGAATATTCTGAGCCAATCAGAGTGCTCCATTCCGCATTTCTCGAAATTTCACAATTATTTTATATTGTAATATATCACGAATATTCTGAGCCAATCAGAGTGCTCCTTCCGCATTTGCCGAATATTCGCAATTTTTGTGTATTGTAATATATCACGAATATTCTGAGCCAATCACAGTGCTCCTTCCGCATTTCTCGAATATTCGCAATTATTTTGTATTGTAATATATCACGAATATTCTGAGCCAATCAGAGTGCTCCATTCCGCATTTCTCGAATATTCGCAATTATTTTATATTGTAATATATCACGAATATTCTGAGCCAATCAGAGTGCTCCATTCCGCATTTCTTGAATATTCGCAATCGCAATTCGCAATTCGCAATTCGCAAAAATTCGCGAAAATTCGCAATCATTTAATTTCCAAAAAATATCACGAATATTCGTATTTAGCGAATATATGTCGAATATTCGACGATATATTCGAGATATATCGCGAATTCGAATATGGCATATTCTGCTCAACACTAGTTCCGTTTCCCCCCACCCCAGGGAAGATACTTTTGCACTGTAATGGCTGCTCCCGCTACCCCCAGAGAGAGGAGGAACCTCAACTTTAATACCCAGGAGGTCTCAGTGATTATCTCGGCTATGGAGACGGAGAATGAATTTCTCCATGGCAAAAAAAGCTGGAAGACCAGCCGGGAGAGGAAGCAGGGCATCCTGGAGTCCATTGCTGCCAGGGTCAATGTCCTGGGCTACTCCACCCGGACTGCTGGGGACATACAAAAGAAAATAAATGACCTGCGGCGCAAGGTGAGGGACAAGGTGGCCTCCATCAGGAGGTATGAGAGGGGCACAGGTGGTGGTCCCCCATGTCCTGTCACCCTGACCGCAGAGGAGGAGGTGGTTGCTCGCTGCCTGGAGAGGGAGCAGGTGGAGGGGGTCGCAGGCTATGACTCCGTGGAGGAAGGCACAAGGACAGGTAAGTGTTTTATAATCCCCTATTTGTTGTTTTGCATTTGGGGGGGGGGGGGACATGTGCCAAGTGTGTGGGACCACCAACATGTGTCTGCTTTGTGTCATCCACAGATGACGGAGCTGGGCCATCATCTGTCAGCCTGCATTCCACCCCATCCCCCCCACGCCATCATGTGCCCGAGCCACTGGGTGGTGAAGAGGTTGTGGAGGAGGAGAGTGGCCACACCACACCTGCCGAGGTGGTTGTGGAGGATCCTGCTGTGGCAGAGCAGGACTTTTCTTTGGTTTTGTCTGTCTCCTCCCCTTCTCCTGGCCCGTCTGTCGTCCCCTCCCCCATCCTTGGAAGCCCCTCAAGGGCGACTCCTTCCACCCGAGGACATCCATCTTCTGGCCCCAGGAAGGCGACCCAGAAGACCAGGGGGGTGTCTGATGGTGTCCAGGACCAGTTGGCGAGGGATCACGCCAGGCAGACGGAACAGATGGGGGCCATAGCGGTGCACTTGGAGAAAGTGGCTGACAGCCTGGGCTCCGTTGCCAACCTCAGCAACGCAGTGCAGGATGTCAGCTCTAATTGCGCTGCAGTGGTCACCACTTTGGGGGAGGTGCAGGGGGATATCCAGCACCTTACTGCAGCCGTCCAGGCCAACACTGCTGCCATCCATGGGAACAGTGCTGCCATCCGGGAGCAGGGGAGGCTGAGTCGGCGGGCCCAGCATTACCAGGTGACCCGTCAGCTCCGGATGCAGGCCCAGACGAACAATTACCTTGGACGGATAGCCAGGGCCTTGGAGGGCACGCAGGCCACACCTGCCAGGAGTGGCCCACCTGGGGATCAGCCACCTCCAGATGCCCCCCCACCCCCACCCACTCCATCCAGGCAGCTGCGGAGCCAGAGAGGGGCCCCCAGAAGAAGCCCCCGGCATCCCCGATGAGGCCTTTTATTTTTTCTGGTTTTATATTATTGTTTTTGACATACTCAGGTCATGAGTTTATTTTTTATTTTTCTCAGGTTATGAGATTATTTTTCTTTTAATGATCAGGATATGATATTTCTAATTTCTTTTTGTACTGCACACGGTCAGGAGTGCAGGGGACAGTGTGAATGGTGTGTGAATGTGAGAGGGTGGCACTCCTGACAGTAAGGGGTGTCACCCTCGGCCGTGGTGGTGAAGTGAACCCCACGGCTGAATGAATGATGTGTGAAAGGTGTGTGAATGGACAGTGACATCATTGGGGCCTTGACGCTGGCGTTACTGCTCCCAACTCCTACATGCTGGACTTGGGCTAATCCAATGCGATGTGCATGTGGTGTGTGTGATCTAGGGACATCAGTGGTGTACACGCGTGCATTGTCTGTGTGATTAATGTTTTGGTTTAGTGTCCAAAGATGCCTTCGGCGAGGACCCTCCTGACTGCTCTTCCATCAGCAGACTGGGTGTCCTCTGGCAGGTGGGGACTGTGTGGGTCGGGGGTCAGGTCATCACGTATGTCAATATGCAGGCCTTTTTTCATAGCAAAGTTATGTAGTATGCAACATGCACCGATGATCTGACACACAAAGGTAGGGGAATACAAGAGGGCCCCCCCCAGACTTATCCAAGCATCGGAAACGGGACTTCAGGAGCCCAAATGTTTGCTCAACCACTGCACGGGTTTTGATGTGTGCTTCATTGTATTTTCTCTCTCCTCTGGTTTGGGGGTTCCGGAAAGGAGTCATTAGATGGGTCCCAATGCATATGCAGAGTCACCTGTAAGGTAAAAGACAGGAGAATGTTAGTCATGCATGTGCGATTTCTGTTGTGCATCACGGGAGGGGATAGTCATGCCTGACTCCCATGTCACTCACCAACCAGCCAGCTGTCCCCATACATGTTCTGGTTAAATTCTGCTGGGATGGGGCTCTGACGGTATATGAAACTGTCATGGCTGGACCCGGGATGTTTGGCACGGACGTGCCATATGAGGCGTTGGGCATCAGCTATCACCTGTACGTTGATGGAGTGCCAATGCTTCCGATTGCGGTATATGTGCTCTGTGGCACTGGGGGCTGTAGGGCCACATGTGTGCAATCAATGGCCCCCACAGTGCGTGGGAATCTGGCAATGTTGTAGAAATCTGTCATTGCCTTCTGCCGCAGCTCCTCAGTGGTGGGTCTGATGAACTGGTTGGACATGCGTCTGAGGATTGCAGGGACAACCTGGTGCACACATCTGCTTATGGAGGATTGTGACATCCCAGCCACCACTCCACTTGTACGCTGGAATGATCCACTTGCAAGGAAATGGAGTGTTGCCAGGACCTTCACCAGTGGCTGCACTGCTTGTGATCGGTGTGTCTTGCTGGTGATGTCATCCTGCAGGTTGTGGTTAGTTCAAGTATTGCATCTGGGCTGAATCTGAATAGGCGATACATCTCCTCATCCCCCATGCCAAAGAGGTTCATACGTGTGCGGTATATCCTCTCACGTGCCCGCCTTCTTGGTTCCAGGGGACCCATCAGTAGTTCTAGGACCACGAGTGCCCCTGGCATGTTGGCACACAGAGGTGTTGTCCTTGCAAGTGGGGGTGCTCAGCTAGCTCCTATCGTCGGTAACGCTGCTGTAGCTGCTCTCCTGCTGACCTGTGACCGTCTGGAGTAAAGATAAAGCAGCCTTTTGTAGAAATAACTTTGCGCCGGACGGATCAGATACGCGCGGCGCATGTAGCCAGCGTATGGTGCTAATCCGTTCGTGAATTGTGAAAAATCCCTCATTTGCATATTTGCAGGGGAAATCAATGGGCGCGACTGATGCGCCCAGCGAAAATAAACGCTGACGATACTCTGGCGTCGGAACGTTCCGCCGGTCGCAAATGAGCCGTTATTGGGCGCATCTAGTTTGGTGGGTACGGGCACATAGAAACGTCGGCGCATCAGCACAGTTACGCGGCGCATATCCAAATACTCCAGCGCAAGTGTTCGTGAATCTGGCCCTATATATATATATATATATAGTAAAGACCAAAGTTTGGACACACCTTCTCATTCAAGGAGTTTTCTTTATTTTCATGACTATGAAAATTGTAGAGTCACACTGAAGGCATCACAACTATGAATTAACACATGTGGAATTATATACATAACAAAAAAGTGTGAAACAACTGAAAATATATGTCATACTCTAGGTTCTTCAAAGTAGCCACCTTTTGCAGCAGACACATCTCTAGAACAACTGTTAACCACTTAAGCCCCGGACCAATATGCTGCTAAATGCCCAAGGGTGTTTTTACAATTTGGCACTGCGCTGCTTTAACTGGTAATTGCGCGGTCATGCAATGTTGTACCGAAACGAAATTTGCATCCTTTACTTCCCACAAATAGAGCTTTCTTTTGATGGTATTTGATTGCCTCTGCGGTTTTTATTTTTTTGCGATATAAATGGAAAAAGACCCTAAATTTTGAAAAAAAAATATTTTTCTTATAACAAAAAGTAAAAAATATCGAATAAACTAAATTTTAGTCAAGCACTTAGGCCAAAATGTATTCAGCCACATGTCTTTAGTAAAAGAAATCACAATAAGTGTATATATTTATTGTTTTTTGCAAAAGTTCTAGGGGCAGATTCACGTAGATCGGCGCATTATCATTCCGGCGTAGCGCACCACTTTTCCGTTAGACTTGCGCAATCTAGCCGCGTAATCCGGCGATTCACGTAGCTTTTACGCAAGAGCTTGCGCAAACGTAAGGTTTTTTCCGTAGGCGTAAGGAGGAGTAATACAAATTGGGAGGGACGTGGGCGTGTTACATTGAAATGAGCCGTGACCCCATGCAAATGAAGGGCCGGCCGACTCGCGCATGCGCGCGTGAAGGAAACCATGTCAGCTCCGTTGTGCGCATGCTCACAACTCGGGAGCGGCGCAATCATTGAAATTGGAAATGGACTAGGGCAACGTTGTGAACTACGCAGACAGCATAAATAGACACACACAAACGCCCTTCCATTGCAAAAGTACATCCCTTTGTGTCCCTTCCCATTGAATCAAGTGCTTTTGCTCTGTTGTTCGTTAGAGTGTGTTTTGTAGTTGTGAGATTAGTGTTCTGTGTGATCTTGTGCTTGTTGGTAGTTTTGTGAAAGTGTATTTTGATAAGTGTTTGAGACTGTTTGTTTGATTGATAGATTTCTGAGCGTTTGTTTTCTTGCTTTTTTTTTTCATCTGATTTTTTTGTGTGTGTTTCTTGCTGAGTGCTAGTGTGATTTTTGGCTGTTCTTTTTCTCTTTGTGTGTGTTCTTGTCTGATTGGTTGTGCTTGTATTTGTGACAGATTTTTGGTGACTGCTAGTGAGTTTGTTTGGAAGTATGACAGAGAGAAAACGAAAGCTCAATTTTACTGTGGGGGAAAAAAGAATTCTTGCCCGGGCCATTACCGACTATGGGCGTTTTCTCCACGGCCCGCAGAGTGCCACCACCACCCCGGCCAGGAGGAGGGAGATATTGGATAGGATCACGGAGCAGGTGAATTCATCGGGGGAGGGGGAGACACGGACCCGCTCTGGGATAGAAAAGAAAATAAATGACCTCCGGCGTGAGGTGAAAAAAAAACTGGCCGCAATAAATGCCCATGCCAGGGGCACAGGAGGGGGCCCACCATGCCGGGTTAGATTTTCAGAGACGGAGCGTGTGGTGGCCCTGACCTTTCACCGGCATGAAGTGGAGGGCCTGCCAGGCTTTGACACAAGTCCGGTCCCCGCGGTGCCAGGTAAGGTTTTTATTTCTCTCAGGTGTGTAGCATGTGTGGGGGAGGGGGTGAAAGGGAATATGTGGCAAGTGTGTGGATCCTCCAACCTGTGAATGTTTTGTGTCATCCACAGATGTGCAGGAGGGTGCAGGGCCATCTGGACTGACCGCTCCAACCCCAGGACAGCAGCCTAATGAGGCCCCCCCAACAAGGCCAGAGTCCGCAGAGGAGGAACAAGAGGAGGGGGAGGATCATGCGGAGGACGATCATGAGGAGGAGCAGAATCATGAGGAGGAGGAGTCCATGGAAGGCACTGGCCCTTTGGTTTCTGCGGACTCTTCCCCTCTGGCTGCAAGAAGCCTGCCCTCCCTAAGGGTCAGCCCCCCCCCCTCCTCCCCCAACATGGCTCCCCTCACAAGGGCCTCCCCTTCTCCCCGGCCACAACCATCAGCTGGAGCCAGGAGGTCATCCCCAAGCACCAGGGGGGCGCCCAATCTCATGCCCGCCTGTCTGAGAAGGAACCTGGCCACCCAGACCCGCCTTCTGAGACAGCTCTGCCAGACTATGGGGCGGGTGGATCAGAGCCTGTCCTCCATTAATGATAGCCTGGGTAACCTGGACTCCCACTCCCGGGCCTCCACAACCTGCCTAAATGACCTGCAAACTACAGCAGCAGGCGTTGGGCAGGATGTGAGGGCCCTTACCCAGGCTATCCAGGGCAACACGGCAACACTTGGTGCTGCCCTGGACAGAATAGCCGTGGCCTTGGAGGGCAGGCCGCCAGGTGGGCAGATCTCAGGGGCTGCTCCTCCTTCCCCGGCTTTTCCCCTCCCCCATGCGTCTCCCCTGAGGGTCCGGGGCCGTGGCCGGGGGCGCCCCAGGCGTGGCTCAGGCAGAGGGCACTAATTTTTTTGTCCCCCTTTTGTTTGTTTTGAAAGCTTTTTTATTTTTGTTCTCTGCTTTTTTTTGTTTTTTCGAAGCATTTTTTTTTTCCTATGCATTTTTTGTTTCTATGCATTTTTGTTTGTTTGACTTTTTTGGCATATTTTGGTTGTGAATGATGTTTGAATGTGGGGGTGACATTCCTGCTGGAAAAGGGGTGTCACCCTCAATTTTGGTGGAGAAGGGTTCCCCAGGACCAGGGAGAAGTGATTCCCAGGTCCGTGTGAATGGTGTATGAATGTACAGTGACATAATTGGAGCCTTGACGTGGCGTTACTGCTCACCAGTCTTGCATGGTGGACTGGTGCCAATCCAATTTGATGAGGATGTGGGGTGTGTGTGCTAGGGACCATAGTGGTGTGCATGCATGCATTCTCATTGTGCCATGATTAATGTGCGTGTTTAACGTGCAAAGATGCCCAATATGAGCTGCCTCCTGACTGCTCTTCCCTCAGAAGACGGGGTATCCTCGGTTAGGGGTTGATTTTCTGGTTGGGGGGTCAGATCATCACGTAGCTCAACCTGCAGGCCCTTCCTCACTGCGAGATTGTGTAGCATGCAACATGCAGCGATGATATGGCACACGAAGTTTGGGGAATACAACAGTGTACCCCCAGACTTATCCAGGCATCGGAAACGTGACTTCAGGAGGCCAAAGGTGCGCTCCACCACTGCACGGGTTTTGATGTGTGCTTCATTGTATCGTTCCTCTCCTGGGGTTTGGGGG
Source organism: Rana kukunoris (assembly GCA_029574335.1). Classification (NCBI taxonomy): domain Eukaryota; kingdom Metazoa; phylum Chordata; class Amphibia; order Anura; family Ranidae; genus Rana; species Rana kukunoris. The sequence continues at coordinate 60,967 of JAJQKJ010001514.1, read as the reverse complement.
TTCCGGATAGGAGTCATGAGATGGGGTCCCAGTGCATATGCAGAGTCACCTGTAAAGGAAAAGACAGGAGAATGTTAGTCATGCATGTGCCACTTCTGTTGTGCATCACGGGAGGGGATAGTCATGCCTGACTCCCATGTCACTCACCAACCAGCCAGGTGTTCCCATACACGTTCTGTTCGAATTCTGTTCGGATGTGGCTTTGATTGTAGATGTAGCTGTCATGGCTGGACCCTGGGTGTTTGGCACGGACGTGCCATATGAGGCCTTGGGCATCAACTATCACCTGTACGTTGATGGAGTGCCAATTCTTCCGATTGCGGTACATGTGCTCGGTCTCATGGGGGGGCTGGAGTGCCACATGTGTGCAATCTATGGCCCCGATGGTGCGTGGGAATCTGGCAATTCGGTAGAAATCTGCCATTGCCTTGATTCGAAGCTCCTCAGTGGTGGGTTTGATGATTTGGTTGGCCAAGCGTGTGAGGATTGCAGGGACAACCTGGTGCACACATCTGCTCATGGAGGATTGTGACATCCCAGCCAACACTCCACTTGTACGCTGAAAAGAGCCACTGGCAAGGACATGGAGTGTTGCCAGGACCTTCACCAGTGGCTGCACTGCATGTGAGCGGTGTGTTGGGCTGGTGATGTCCTCCTGCAAGGTTGTGGTTAATTCCAGGATGGCATGAGGGGGGAATCTGAAGATGCGAAAGACCTCTGAATCATTCATGCCAAACAGGTGTATGCGGGTGCGGTATACCCTCTCCCGTGCCATCCTCCGTGCCCTCCTCCTTCTTTGGTCATCTATATTCACTAGTGCAGCTATGAGCGACGATGCCCCTAGCATGTTGGCAGTCAAATTGTAGTGCAACACGTGTGTGTGGTCTGCTCCTCAGTAACGGTGTTGCTTTATCTGACAATTAGACTTTTTTTCAAAAGTTAGATCAGCTTTTATGGGCTCTAACTTTAGACAGGACATTTTGCAGTTGCGCACATCGCGTAGCCTGCGCAGCAACTGCGTTTTTTTGTGGATCCCCGTAACTCCCTCATTAGCATATTTGACTAGCAAATCAATGGTGTGTCTAGCGCAGTTTTGCGCGAAGGGAAGCGAATGTCTAACTCAATTACGCCGGACCAAAAAACGTAGATTTCTGGCGTATATTGTTTTGTGAATCGCGTCCAACTATACGCACGCGCACATTTAGACTTACGCACGCGCAACAGCAGTTGCGCACGCGTAATCGCTCTGTGAATCTGCCCCATAGCGTCTACAAACTAGGGTACATTTTCTGGAATTTACACAGATTTTATTTTATGACTGCCTATCTCATTTCTTGAGGTGCTAAAATGGCAGGGCAGTACAAACCCCCTCCAAATGACCCCATTTTGGAAAGTAGACACCCCAAGAAAACTGCTGAGAGGCATGTTGAGTCCATTGAATATTTTTTTTTTGTCCCAAGTGATTGAATAATGACAAAAAAATTAAAAAATTACAAAAAGTTGTCACTAAATGATATATTGCTCACACATGCCATGGTTATATGTGGAATTGCACCCCAAAATACATTCTGCTGCTTCTTCTGAGTACGGGGATACCACATGTGTGGGACTTTTTTGGGAGCATAGCCGCGTACGGGACCCCGAAAACCAAGCACCGCCTTTAGCATTTCTAAGGGCGCAAATTTTTGATTTCACTCCTCACTATCTATCACAGTTTCGAAGGCCATAAAATGCCAAAATAGCACAAAACCCCCCAAATGACCCCATTTTGGAAAGAAGACACCCCAAGCTATTTGTTAAGAGGCATGTCGAGTCCATGGAATATTTTATATTTTGACACAAGTTGCGGGAATATGACAAACTGATTTTTTTTTTGCACAAAGTTGTCACTAAATTATATATTTCTCACACATGCCATGGTTATATGTGGAATTGCGCCCCAAAATACATTCTGCTGTTTCTCCTGAGTACGGGGATACCACATGTGTGGGACTTTTTGGGAGCATAGCCGCGTACGGGACCCCGAAATCCAATCACCGCCTTCAAGATTTGTGTGAGTGAAATCAAAAATGTATGTCCTTAGAAATCTTGAAGGTGGTGATTGGTTTTCGGGGTCCCGTACACGGCTAGGCTCCCAAAAAGTCCCACACATGTGGTATCTCCGTACTCAGGAGAAGCAGCAGAATGTATTTTGGGGTGCAATTCCACATATAACCATGGCATGTGTAAGAAATATATCATTTAGTGACAACTTTGTGCAAAAAAACTCGACATGCCTCTCAGCAAATAGCTTGGGGTGTCTACTTTCCAAAATAGGGTTATTGGGGGGTTTTGTGCTATTTTGCCATTTTATGGCCTTCGAAACTGTGATAGGTAGTGAGGAGTGAAATCAAAAATGTACACCCGTAGAAAGCCTGAAGGCGGTGATTGGTTTTTGAGGTCCCATACGCGGCTAGGCTCCCAAAAAGTCTCACACATGTGGTATCCCCATACTCAGGAGAAGCAGCAGAATGCATTTTTGGGTGTAATTCCACATATGGGGGTGTATGCTTTGCACGTGGGTGTAAGCGTTACTGCCACTAACTAGCTACCTAGCGGCACCAGCGACACTAATTCAGCAATCAGAAAAACGATCGCTTAGTGACGCTGACAATAGGGGGTGAAAAGGTTAACTCTAGGGGCAATCAGGGGTTAAAAACTTTATTTAAAAAATTTATGGGGGTACCTAACGCTATAAAAACCTGGCGGGCGAACCTCAAAAAATACCTAGCTACCTAGCGGCACCAGCGACATTAATACAGCAATCAGAAAAACGATCGCTTAGTGACGCTGGTAATAGGGGGTGTAAGGGTTAACTCTAGGGGCAATCAGGGGTTAAAAACTTTATTTGAAAAATGTATGGGGTACCTAACGCTATAAAAACCTGGCAGGCGAACCTCAAAAAATAACTAGCTACCTAGCGGCACCATCGACACTAATACAACGATCAGAAAAATGATCGCTTAGTGACGCTGGCAATAGGGGGTGAAAGGGTTAACTCTAGGGGCAATCAGGGGTTAAAACCTTTATTAGAAAATGTATTGGGTTCCTAACGCTATAAAAACCTGGGGGGCGAACCTCAAAAAAGAACTAGCTACCTAGCGGCACAAGCGACACTAATACAGCAATCAGAAAAACGATCGCTTAGTGACGCTGACAATATGGGGTGAAAGGGTTAACTCTAGGGGCAATCAGGTTAAAAACTTTATTAGAAAATGTATAGAAGTACCTAATAAAGGTTTTAACCCCTGATTGCCCCTAGAGTTAACCCTTTCACCCCCTATTGCCAGCATCACTAAGCGATCGTTTTTCTGATCGCTGTATTAGTGTCGCTGGTGCTGCTAGGTAGCTAGTTATTTTTTGAGGTTTGCCGCCATGTTTTTATAGCGTTAGGTACCCCCATACATTTTCTAACGCTATAAAAACATGGCGGCGAACCTCAAAAAATAACTAGCTACCTAGCAGCACCAGCGACACTAATACAACGATCAGAAAAACGATTGCTTAGCGAAGCTGGCAAAAGGGGGTGAAAGGGTAAACTAGGGGGTGATCAAGGGGTTAAAACCTTTATTGGGGGGTAGGGGGCTACCCTGGACCTAACACTAACTGCCTGACACTAACTGCCTGTCACACTGACACTAAATGCAGTGATCAGTAAATAAATGATCACTGCTATTTAGTGACACTGTGACAGGGGGCTGGGGGGGTGATCGGGGGGTGACTCTGGGGGGATTTGTGTGCCTATGTGTCTGTGTGTCAGTGTAGTGCTTGTGCTACTCACTGTGTGATGTCTCCCCTCCTCCGACGGACGAAAATATTGGCGGGAGGAGAGGTGAGATCAATTCCACCTTGCCTGTGTTTACAGTTCATGCGGCATGCTATTCCATCCGGTTTGCGTTTAGTTGGACCATCATTTGTTTTTCAACAGGACAATGACCCTAAACACACGTCCAGGCTGTGTAAGGGCTATTTGACCAAGAAGGAGAGTGATGGGGTGCTGTGCCAGATGACCTGGCCTCCACAGTCACCGGACCTGAACCCAATCGAGATGGTTTGGGGTGAGCTGGACCGCAGAGTGAAGGCAAAAGAGCCAACAAGTGCTAAGCATCTCTGGGAACTCCTTCAAGACTGTTGGAAGACCATTTCAGGTGACTACCTCTTGAAGCTCATCAAGAGAAAACCAAGAGTGTGCACAGCAGTAATCAAAGCAAAAGGTGGCTGCTTTGAAGAACCTAGAATATGACATATTTTCAGTTGTTTCACACATTTTTGTTATGTATATAATTCCACATGTGTTAATTCATAGTTTTGATGCCTTCAGTGTGAATCTACAATTTTCATAATCATGAAAATAAAGAAAACTCCTTGAATGAGAAGGTGTGTCCAAACTTTGGTCTTTACTATATATATAAATCCACATGTGTTAATTCATAGTTTTGATGCCTTCAGTGTGAATCTACAATTTTCATAGTCATGAAAATAAATAAAACTCTTTGAATGAGAAGGTGTGTCCAAACTTTTGGTCTGTACTGTATATATATATATAACTATAGAGTTGCTGTAATCACTAAGTATCTGTAACGGAATGTCCGGAAAATAAGAAAGCTAAGATACCATTAAAACGTTCATTCATTTGAAACCAGAGAGAACAGAGCATGTCTCATCTTAATTCTGGGTGAATGGATCGTGTCTACAGGGATTGTCAGAATGTCGGCTAAGCTGTCGTGGTTGGGGCGATGGAATGAATATTATAAACGATGGTGACCGTTACAAGTGGTGGCAGCAGTGGGATGATTCCATCTTCACAAGGACGGCTACAAAGACACAGGACAATGGAGACGCTGGGGCAGACCAGCCAGCAGCCGTAAGAAAAGGGACATTATCGCAGAACTTGTCGAAATGGATAGAGATGAAAGGCCCAGCATAACAGACAGGACACCCGAGGAAGAACGTTTTTATCGGGCTGTTAAACGTAGACTGGCACAATATGGTCCTAATCCTTCACCGGAGATCGTAGACCTGGTTATAGCGGCTGTGGATGCCACTTGGCTACATCAAAGATGTGCTGCAGCAGCTGAAGTCACAGCAGCACCAACTGAAGACAGAGGAGTGGTGCAGATACCAGTCCCCATGGAAGAGGAATTCAAAAGGAGGTTACAAGAGATGCGGATACAGCACAGAGGACCAGTATCAGAGGAGGCCCTGCTGAGATGGTCGGAAGTGATTCGGTGCCAACTCTGGAAGGAAGTGCTAGCTCTGGAGCAGCAACACCAAGGAAAGGTCCTGCCCTCCATCCATGTAAGGTACTGGCCGCAGTATGACGTACGAATGCCGTTGTTGGGGGAACAACAGAAGCAGGAGTGGACAGCCGAGTTAAGCAGGCTGATTCGGGCAGAGATGTGCTTGGATGAAAACTACAGAGCCCTCCGGTGGTATGTAGCCCAAGAGTGCCCGTAGTCAGCGGATGACAGCCCCACGGAAGGCTATGACTATGATGGCCTGGGATTGTTGTATTGGAGGATGTCCAGTGATCCAGACTTCGGGGATGATCGGGAGTGGCGCTTGGAGGAAATAATGGAGCACAGAGAAGAAAAGTTGAATGTCTCACAAGGGCACTGGTTACAGGAAGATTTGGAATTTCTGGCCATTCAGGAATGGGAGCTGAAGATCGCCTACAGACAGCTGCTAGACTCTGCTCAGCAGCAGGGTGGGGCTCCTGTTGCCTGGGACTATGAGGAAATTTTAGATGACAACTGTAAAATCCTGGCTGATAAATCGGCAGTGGAAAATCTGACGATTGCCATCCCTAAAGCTGAAGCAGATGATGTGGAGTTCCAGGGAGCCAGGGCAGTTGGCCCCTCTCTCCAGCATCAAGCTGAGGTTGTAAAGCTTTTACTCCTAGCTGAATCACTGGCAGCGGGGCAGGATGCTGCTGACCTCTGCACACCGCTGCAGCTTGAGCTTACATCGGAGGATGGTACTGGGGTCTCCCCTCACAGCAACCCAGCGGAAGAGCTGGCAACAGAGCAGAGTGCCACGGGCCTCTGCTCCCAACTAACAGAAGACGAGGTTCCTGTGGTAGTGGATGGGACTGTGGTCTGCACTCGCAGCAACCCAGTGGAAGAGCTCTGCTCTCAACTAGCAGAAGAGGAAGTTCCTGAGATAGTGGATGGGACTGTGGTTTCCACTAGATATGTGCATTCCTGTTCGTACGAATGTTATTTTCGTACGAAAATGTTCATTTTCGTACCCGCGGGATAATGTGTACATACGAAAACGGTAAAGCACCAAAATACGAAAACAACGGGATAACGGATGAGCCGCATAACGAACAACCGCAAATACGAACGATCCGACGGGAAAAAGCGACAAAACGAAAACGGCAAAATAACGAAAATGAAATCTGTATCAAAAGATTTGCATTGTGTATTTTGTTTGAATTCGTTTTGTGTTCGTTTTCAGTTGTATGTTCATTGTTCAATGACATCTATAACAAAAGAATTTCATTATGTATATTGAATGAATTCCTTTTTCTGTTCGTATTGTGTATTCAAAATACTGAAGGCAAATCTTTTGTTATAGGTGTCATATCAACATACGAAAATAACAAAGGAAAACGGATTCAAATGCAAATCTTTTATTTATCGTTTTTTTGAATGGCCAGAGAGTTAGGCTGGCCATAGATGATACAATTTTCTGTGCAATTTTCTGTACAATTTTCTTTAGATTTACCTTCAACTATGTAGTGCAAGGGCCTGCCTGATTGCATACAATTGAAAGTGTTGTTTAGTTTGACCTCATATTATATGGTTTTTGGTAAATCTAAAAGAAAATTGTACAAGAAAATTGAACATGTATGGCCAGCCTCAGTGACTGAAAGCAGCTTCTCTTTTGTGCTGAGTAGTGAGTACACTAGTACAGTAAAGCCAAAAAAAAAATACGTGGATTTTCATCTGAAGGGTTGGCCAGACTTTTGAACCCAAAAATGGTTTTCTGATACAGTTTAAAAACGAACACATTTTCTGAGAACGATCGGAAAACGATCGCTTTTATGTTTGTTGTTAAAACAGTCTGACCAAGTGTATGGGGCTTAACAATAGTTAACATGGATGAGCCGCGTGTTGAAAGTGCAGCGAATCCCGCAATATATTTAGAAAAGTACAAAATGATGAAAATCCTTTTTTCTGTTCATATTTTCAGGGAGATCTGGCCAACTGATCTCCCTTCAGATGAAAATCTACAGTAAAGTCAAATAAACTTTTCTGTGGATTTTCATCTGAAGGGAGATCAGTTGGCCAGATCTCCCTGAAAATATGAACAGAAAAAAGGATTTTCATCATTTTGTACTTTCCTAAATATATCGCGGGATTCATGCGGCTCATCCATATTAACTATTGTTAAGCCCCATACACTTGGTCAGACTGTTTTAACTGTATTGCAGAAGATGGGACAGATTACAGGTGATTTCATGTTGACCCACAACCGGTCAATAAGAATGACTCTTTCAGTGCTTAACCCAGGCTGTTGAGATGCTAAGTGAGTCGGGCTTCTGAAAGACCTTTCATTGTGTATAGATGTGTTGTGACTCTTCTTCTCATGAAAAAAAACTAAGTTTTTCAAACTTCATTTTAAAAAACAACGTTGCCTACACACCATCGTTTTCTGAAAATGCTCTTGCAAAGCGCGGTTACGTACAACAACATGTACGACGGCACCCTGTTCCATTCTAGCTTGCGTCATAACTTGCTTCTTAGCATGCGCGGGTTTAAAAACGTTGTTTTAAACGTCGTTTTGCCCACACATGATCATTTTTTATGACCCAAAAAACGACATTCTGAAAAACGACATAAAAAATTGAAGCATGTTCGAATTTTTTTTTTGTCTTATTTCAGAAGACATAAAATAATGTTTTGCCCACACGCGATCATTTTAAATTACGTTTTTAAAAACGTCATTTTATTTCATCACAAAAAACGACCGTCTGTACGCGGCATAAAGGTCAGACATCTCTCTTTAGGTGTATTGAATTAGCATGTCAATTATGTTTAGTAAAGGAATGTGTTTTGTGTAACAGGTGAGGGGAACTTGTCAAGCTGTAGTAATTTCCTCATCTAATTGCGGAGACGGGACGTCTGAGGGATGACTAATAATTACCTCAACTGAATGTCATTAACTAAAATAATGTGATTGAAGCCCCATTGTGTGATGTGTGGGTGGAGAGTTCTTTATCCCTGTGATTAACTTTAACATGCTGTACTGTATATAAGAAAGCTAAGATACCATTTAAAACGTTCATTCATTTGAAATGTAGCGTGTCTTGTCTTAATTCTGGGGGAATGGATCGTGTCTACAGGGATTGTCAGAGTGTCGGCTAAGCTGTCGTGGTTGGGGCGATGGAATGGATATCGTAAACGGTGGTGACCATTACAGTATCACTCTAACATCAATATGTATCTATTTATGTGAAAAACAGTGCTGCACGACTCCATTATAATAATGCTTATACATACAATATACACCCATGTCTAACCACTTCTGGTCCACCCTATAGCAGATTTACTGCTACAGGGCAGCCCACCTGTGCAGGATCATGTACAGTATATATACTCATAATTCTAGTTTTAGCGCTAAAAACACACTCCACCGCCCCTGCCCATTGAAATAAATAGAATTTCCGAAATTCAGAATTTCAGAATTCTCATTTTCAGAAAAATGTGTTAAACATGTTTTCATTAATTCAAATATTTCCAAATTTAAAAACTTGTAGAATTTAGTCAAAAAAATAATTTGCGAGGAAGAACTTGTGCTGGCAATGTCATCCCTGAAGCCTAACAAAAGTCCAGGCCCGGACGGATACTCAACCCGTTTCTATAAATCCTTCCGCGACTCTCTTACACCGCTTCTTTTGAAAATGTATAAATAGCATCTTTAGGGATTCACCTTTTCCGAGACAGGCTCTGGAAGCCCATATTGTAGTTCTAACCGAAAACCCGGGAAAGATCCTACGCTATGCGGTAGCTTTCGCCCATCTCCCTCACCAACATTGAAATCCGCTTATACTCCAAACTTCTGGCCAACCGACTGCTACCAGCAATACCAGGCCTAATACACCTTGACCAAGTGGGATTCACCCCAAGGAGGGAGGCCAGGGATAACATCCTCAAAACTATTTCCCTGATGGAATATGCCCAAAAATGTAAAATCCCAGCTTGCTTGATCTCGGTCGACGCCGAAAAAGCGTTCGAACGGGTTCATTGGCAATTCTTGGAGAGAACGCTTCACCAAGTGGGCCTTGGACCCAACATGCTCTGCAAGATCCTTGCTCTCTATAACAACCCTATGGCAAGGATCCGATCTAACGACCTACTATCTGACCCAATATGGATTCGTAACGGAACCCGTCAGGGATGTCCCCTATCGCCATTGTTATACATTCTAACGATGGAGCATCTAGCCATGGCTATCCGTCACGACTCCAATATTCAGGGTATATCCATTGGCCACTGTCAATATAAATTGTCCCTATATGCGGATGACCTCTTATTATATGTGACTAAACCCCATACATCTATACCAGCCATTATCGAGGCATTCACAGAGTTTGGACTGGCCAGTAACTTTAAGGTGAATTATGACAAAACTGAGGCCCTTAACATCTCCCTACCCAAACCTACAGAAACCCGGGTTCAATCTGCATTTGAATTTAAATGGCAGCAAAAAGCTGTCAAATATCTTGGAATTCAAATCCCTACCTCTTTACCCACCCTGACAGACATAATCTGCCCCTAATGAGAACATTGCGGACGTGCCTAGAATCTTACGATAAACCGAACATCTCCTGGTTTGGCCGAATGAACGCTGTCAAAATGGACATTCTACCTAAGATTTTATATGTATTTCAGGCAATTCCTAGCCCCCCTCCTTGTAGCTTCTTCCAATCGATTAACAGGGCCATTCGGGACTTTATATGGCGGCATATGAAACCCAGGATTGGCTTTAGCGTTTTAACTTTACCTAAAGATAGAGGGGGTGTTGCCCTCCCAGACTTGCGACTGTACTTTCACGCTGCCTCTCTGATCAGACTAGTAGACTGGTATCACGGTTCCTCCACTAAATCATGGACATCACTAGAAAATAACCGAATATCTCCTGACCTCACATCCCTTCTGTGGACTCACCCGACACATAGACCCCCTGCGGACTTATTGCCCATTGTGACTTCCACTACCTTGCGAATTTGGGACAACTACATCCACAAAGGTTTGTTGTCCTCGAGACCCAGCCCCTTGACCCCATTATTTGATATAAACTCTTTCCCTCCGACTTGTGCTAAATCTAAATTTCTTATGTGGCAAAAATCAGAAGCTCCTCTGTTGAGGCATACGCTTCGTGCTGGACAACCGATTCCCCTACCGGACATGCTCTCTTCCTGCCACAACCCTTCTATTGCTTGGCTTGAACACACTCAATTAACGCACTTTCTACACAAACTACCAAACATCGCCGACATGACTAGACCTCAGACTGCTTTTGAGTCATTGCTTTCCCAGTCAGACAGACCAGAGCATTCGCTTTCCCTAATATACTGTATCAATTGCTGATCCAGGTCTCCTATCCAAACCCACCATCATTCCTCTCGAAATGGGAAAGGGAGATGGATTTGTCTCCGGATGATATGGAGTGGGGCAAGACACTGGCGCTCTCTTTTAAATTATCTACCTCGTCTCATGCCCAAGAACGAAATTACCGTATTTTCTCTAGGTGGTACCGCTGCCCCACTATTCTACATAAGTTTTAGGCATGTGCATTTCGTTTCGTTCCGAATCGAAATTCGGACGAATTTTCCATTATTCGGACATTCGGATGCATACGAATTTCCGAATTGCTATAATAACGAAAAATTTCGACCGTTTTCCGAATTCGTTCATTTTCGACCGAATTTCGAAAAAAAAAAAAAAAAAAGTCGAAATCGAATTTTTTTTTCGAATTCCGAATCGAATACCCGCGGACTAAATTCGATCGGAATTCGAAAAAAAAAAAAAAAAAAAAAAAAAAAAAAAAATTCGAATTCAATTCGAAAAAAATTCTATTAGAAAAGAGACTATTTGTTTTCTAATCTGGTTGAAATATTTTCGATTTCGACCGATTTTTTTCGAAATTCGGTCGAAAACGAACGAATTCGAAAAACGGTCGAAATATTTTCGATTTCGGCTGTATTTTTCGAAATTCGGTCGAAAACGAACGAATTCCGAAAACGAATTCAACACATGTAACGAACCTAACTTAACGAAATTTATTAAATGACGAATTGAAACGAAACGAAACGAAACGAATTTTTCACTTTTGCACATGCCTAATAAGTTTGATCCTAATATCTCTGATGTGTGCTGGAGATGTTTGCACGCTACGGGGAATATGACGCACATTTGGGGTACGTGCCCACTTGTTGCCATCTTTTGGGACAAGGTTCTCAACCTCTATGACAAATTAGTAGGCGACAAATACCCCAATAAACCTCGCTTAACAGTCCTATCATACAAACAAATCAAGAAGAGCTTAATCCGCCATGTGCTGACTGCTGCACGTTCAGTTATCGCCAGAGCGTGGCGTCAACCTATGACCCCCTCTCTGGCTGACTGGGCATGTGAAATAGACAGGATCGAACACATTGAAAGGATGCTAGTGTGGGATACCGATAAGTGTGAAGACCACACTATTATGTGGACCGTTTGGTTACACTTCAGGTTCTCTGCGGATTTTGAATCTTTTATAGTGACCACAGGTCCCTCTGCTTCCCGAGTGCCCTCTCATGTGTAACGTGATGCCCCCTCTCCCTGCTTTCTCTCTCCCCCCTCCCTTTGTTTCTCTTTTTTTTTTTCTGTTTTTTTTTTTTTTTCTTTCTCTACATTTCTTTTCTCGTTCCTCTCTTTTTTTCTCCTCCCCTTGTACCTTTATCAGTCTAATAATCTTACCAGTAGATCTACCATGCGTTCAGGCCGTTTGTGTTGAGCCTTTATTTTATGTTTTGATTGTGGTTTATTGGTTATTTGATTTAACATTACTGTATTCATCTCACTAATTTCTGGGTTCATTAAGGTTATTTACCTGACTATGCATATGTGATACAGGGTCTTTTGATGTCCTTCCGATCCTAATATGGACTTGTACACTCAATAGACAGATATTATCCCTGACCTATGTTTTGTCAATGTTTTACAACTGTTTGCAACTCAATAAAACAGATTCAATATAAGAAAACTAATTTGCAACTAAACTAATTGCACATGTCTAGTGTAAGCCTATATCCAGCCTTCCTTTTTTCTCACAGTGGATATAATATTCTGTTACACCATACGTTGATTTAAAAAATTGCATATGAAATATCTCATGATACTATGTTATCTAATAAGCAAAATGTCTTAAATGTGTTTTTTATATATTGTTACATTACTTTTAAGAGGATCTGAGGCCCTGATGAAGTGGGTTTTCCCATGAAACACTTTGGATAATCAATCGGACCACAAGACCTAGATAGATATCTATATGGCTGTTAATTCATGAATATGTTTTTTTTAAATAATGTTGGTGACGACACCATGACAGTGACATCTTTTATAACACAGATGATGCACCTCATCACATCAGCGCAAGCGTGGTGCACACCGCAAGGACAGTAGGGGACATTTTGTGAAAGGATCCAAGGTAGTCTAACTGGATGGCAATTCAGCGATACTACAAGTGTACCTGCAGTGGCCACACTCTACGGATCTCCTAACAGGAATCAAGCCCCCTAGATGACCGGATGGGCAGTGTGAGACTCTTTACCAGGTGGTTCTACACAGGGATATTTACTAGTCATAGAAACATCTGTCTTCCGGTGAGAGGACCAGTGGTCCATTGCCTGGTATAACTCCACATAGTGTCTTAAGCCCTGTCCTGTTGTTACCTCCCACCATTGCCTTATCTGCATAATCTTTAACTGAGTTACATTTGAACATCCAGCTTGGCCTGAGCTTGCAGCATTCAGCATATGACTGTTCTTAGCTAAATAGCCACACACTGGGTGATAATCACAAGCTGATTAATTTCCACCTGCCAGTTCACCATGCCATTATTGGCTCTGCAGGCTAACTTACCAGTGTTAGGTCCTCAATGCCGTATATATCCGTTAGAAAGGAGTTTGCTGGTAATTAGCGGCTTTGTGTGTACATGTCCTGATGGTACGTGCCACCAGTACTTAAGTGCCTACTCCAAGTGCCACTTTTTTCCTCCAACTGTTATTCCTCTATACTATTTAATTATGTGGATATACTACTGCGCTTGCAATCTGACGTGATGTTATTAACTAGAAACTTTGGGCCAGATTCAGGTAGATGAGAGTATCTTTCCTCTGGAGTAACGCTTCTCATTTACGTTACTCTGAAGACCCTTTCAGCGCAAGTCCTGTAATTCACATAGCAGTTGCGCGTAAACTTGCGCCAGAGTAACGATAATGCGCTGGCGCAACCCGACGCAAGTGAAACTGGGTGTGATCATATGTAAATGATGGGCGGAGCCCAGCGCAGAGGCTTACGTTCAGCGCATCATCCACGGAGCATGCGCAGTGAGTGCGGCTCCACTCGCCCCCTTGTGCGCATGCTCACAACTTCCGTCGGCACCACTTCCTGGGAAACGTCAGCGCAATGCGTTCCGCTGGGCGCTTAAAAGCGCTGGCGGAAACGCCATTCCGGCGCAAAAGTAGTTCCATTTCCCCCCACCCCAGGGAAGATACTTTTGCCCTGTAATGGCTGCTCCCGCTGCCCCCAAAGAGAGGAGGAACCTAAATTATAATGCCCAGGAGGTCACAGTGATAATATCGGCTATGGAGGCATTTAATGATTTTCTCCATGGTAAAAAAAGCAGGAAGACCAGCCGGGAGAGAAAGCAGGCCATCCTGGACACCATAGCTGCCAGGGTCAATGTGCTGGGGTACTCCACCCGGAGTGCTTCAGACATTCGAAAAAAAATCAATGACCTGCGGCGCAAGGTGAGGGGCAAGGTGTCCACCATTAGGAGCCATGAGAGGGGCACAGGTGGTGGTCCCCCATGTCCTGTCACCCTGACCGCGGAGGAGGAGGTGGTCGCCCGCTGCCTGGACAGGGAGCAGTTGGAGGGGGGTCCCAGGCTATGATTCCGTAGAGGAAGGCTCCAGGACAGGTAAGTGATTTTTACCCCCTTTTTGGTGTGTTGCATGTGGGGCGGGGGTGGGTACATGTGCCAAGTGTGTGGGACCACCAACATGTGTCTGCTTTGTGTCATCCACAGATGACGGTGCTGGGCCATCTCGTGCCGGCCAGTCCACCCCAACCCCCCAACGGGATGCTGAAGACGAGGCCCTGGGTGCTGGAGACACCGAGGTGGAGGAGGAGAGTGCCCACACCACTTCAGCAGAGGTGGTTGTGGAGGAGCCTGTCCCTGAACAGGAGTTCATTTTAATGTTGGAGGAGTCCTCCTCCTCTGCAGGGCCCTCTGTGATCCCCTCCCCCATCCTAGGTAGCCCTCAAGGGCGACTCCATCCCCACGGGGACAACCTTCCTCTGCCCCCAGGAAGGCCACCCGGAAGACCAGGGGGGTGTGTGATTTGGTCGAAGACCAGGTGCTTTTGGACCACGCGAAACAGACCCAGCAAATGGGGGAGATGGCTGGCCACCTAGACAGGGTCGCAGACAGCCTGGGCTCTATGTCACAGCTGCCCAGTCGCGTGCAGGGCGTTGTGACCAGCCTGGGGGGAGGTGCAGGCTGATATCCGGCACTTGACAGCAGCTGTTCGAGACAACACTGCTGCCATTCGGGAAGAGGGGAGGCAGCGGCAACGTGACCAGCGGCATCAGATAACCCGCCAGCTGAGGATGCAGGCCCAAACAAATTTGTATCTGAGCCGTATCGCTGTGGCATTGGAGGGCATGCAGCCAACAGCTCCCAGGAGTGGCCACCCCACCCGGGGATCAGCCTCCTCCTGATGCCCCCCCACCACCACCACCACCCACTCCCTCCAGGCAGATGAGGAGCCCGAGAGTGCCCCCAAGGAGGAGCCCCCGTCATCCCAGATGAGGGTTTTTTGTTTTTTTGGTTGTTATATATTTTTGTTTATACTCAGGACATGAGTTTATTTATTTTATTTATTATTATTGTTTATACTCAGGACATGAGTTTTTGTTAATTTTTTTGGTTCTCAGGTTATGAGATTTTATTTTTATTTTTTGATACTGCACACGTTGCAGTGTGAATGGTGTGTGAATGTGAGAGGGTGGCACTCCTGAAAGTAAGGGGTGTCACCCTCGGCCGTGGTGGTGAAGTTAACCCCACGGCTGAATGAATGACGTGTGAAAGGTGTGTGAATGGACAGTGACATCATTGGGGCCTTGACGCGGCGTTACTGCTCCCAACTCCTACATGCTGGACTTGGGCTAATCCAATGCGATGTGCATGTGATGTGTGTGATCTAGGGACATCAGTGGTGTACATGCGTGCACTGTCTGTGTTAGTAATGTTTTGGTTTAGTGTCCAAAGATGCCTACGGCGAGGACCCTCCTGACTGCTCTTCCATCAGCAGACTGGGTGTCCTCTGGCAGGTGGGGACTGTGTGGGTCGGGGGTCAGGTCATCACGTATGTCAATCTGCAGGCCTTTTTTCATAGCAAAGTTATGTAGTATGCAACATGCACCGATGATCTGACACACAAAGGTAGGGGAATACAATAGGGTCCCCCCGGACTTATCCAGGCAGCGGAAACGGGACTTCAGGAGCCCAAATGTTTGCTCCACCACTCCACGGGTTTTGATGTGTGCTTCATTGTATTTTTCTCTCTCCTCTGGTTTGGGGGTTCCGGAAAGGAGTCATTAGATGGGGTCCCAGTGCATATGCAGAGTCACCTGTAAGGTAAAAGACAGGAGAATGTTAGTCATGCATGTGCGACTTCTGTTGTGCATCACGGGAGGGGATAGTCATGCCTGACTCCCATGTCACTCACCAACCAGCCAGCTGTCCCCATACATGTTCTGTTCGAATTCTGCTGGGATGGGACTCTGACGGTATATGAAGCTGTCATGGCTGGAGGACCCGGGGGTGTTTGGCACGGACGTGCCATATGAGGCGTTGGGCATCGGCTATCACCTGTACGTTGATGGAGTGCCAATGCTTCCGATTGCGGTATATGTGCTCTGTGGCACTGGGGGGCTGTAGGGCCACATGTGTGCAATCAATGGCCCCGATGGTGCGTGGGAATCTGGCAATGTTGTAGAAATCTGTCATTGCCTTCAGCCGCAGCTCCTCAGTGGTGGGTCTGATGAACTGGTTGGACATGCGTCTGAGGATTGCAGGGACAACCTGGTGCACACATCTGCTTATGGAGGACTGTGACATCCCAGCCACCACTCCACTTGTACGCTGGAATGATCCACTGGCAAGGAAATGAAGTGTTGCCAGGACCTTCACCAGTGGCTGCACTGCTTGTGATCGGTGTGTCTGGTTGCTGGTGATGTCATCCTGCAGGGTTGTGGTTAGTTCAAGTATTACATCAGGGCTGAATCTGAAGAGCGATACACCTCCTCATCCCCCATGCCAAAGAGGTTCATACGAGTGCGGTATATCCTCTCACGTGCCCGCCTCCTCCGTAGCGAGGGACCCAGTACTAGTCTTAGGACCACGAGTGCCCCTGGCATGTTGGCACACAGAGGTTTTGTTCTTGCTAGTGTTGTTGTTCAGCTTGCTAGTTTCGTCGGTAACGCTGCTGTAGCTGCTCTCCTGCTGACCTGTGACCGTCTGGAGTAAAGATAAAGCAGCCTTTTGTAGAAATAACTTTGCGCCGGACGGACCAGATACGCGCGGCGCATGTAGCCAGCGTATGGTGCTAATCGATCGATCGTGAATTGGGAAAAATCCCTCATTTGCATATTTGCAGGGGAAATCAATAGGCGCGACTGATGCGCCCAGCGAAAATAAGCGCTGACGATACTCTGGCGTCGGAACGTTCCGCCGGTCGCAAATGACCCGTTATTGGGCGCATCTAGTTTGGTGGGTACGGGCACATAGAAAAGACGGCGCATCATCACAGTTACGCGGCGCATATCCAAATACTCCAGCGCAAGTGTTCGTGAATCTGGCCCTTTGTCTCATTTTAAATTTAAATCCAGATCTTGGTGGTGGGTGCCCAGTTTTTGTAACAAATGTGGTGGGCCGGCGTATCTTAGGGGTTACGCCGGGCGTAGTTGTGAGCATGCGCAGAGGGGAGCGGGACATGCTTCCACGTCACGGTGCATGCGCCGTTTGCGAAACGCCGGACGTAAACCACTGCGCCACGCTCGGACCATCATTTGCATGGGGTCACGCCCACTTCCACCTACTCCGGCCTGCGCCTTCAAAATCTACGCCACGCCGACACAGCGTTGGGAGCAATAGCTTGCTGAATGCAGTGCTTGCCTCTCCGCGCTGCGTCGGTGTGGCGTACGGCGTTTGTGTTACAGCGGTGTAATGTGTGCCCAACACTCTATGAATCTGGGCCATATTTTTAGGCCAACTGTATGACTGGAACTGGGAGGGCCAACAGTATGATCCAATGGGTCCTAAAAGCATATATATGTGCTGACAGTGAACTTGCTAATATGATAAAGCAGCAGAGTGGATAGGCAGATTGGCCTGGATTCACAAAGCACTCTAGATACGCCGACGTAAGTACAAATGTGCGCCGTTGTATCTATGCGCCGACCCACAAACTAAGATACATCTAAAAATAGGCTTCATCCCACCGTCGTAACTTTCCTATGCCGGCGTAGATTGAGTGCATATTTACGCTGGACGCATGTGGCGCTCCCATTGATTTTCGATTCAAATATGCAAATGAGGGAAATACGGCGATTCACGAACGTACTTACGCCCGACGCATAATATACACAGGTTTGCGTAAGTCGTACGTCCGGCGTAAAGTTATTCCCCATATATGAGGCGCAACCCATGCAAAGGTATGAACCAGGGAACACAAGCCGTCAAATTTTACGTAGTTTACGTTGTACGTGAATATGGCTGGGCGTAGGTTACGTTCACACCATAGGCAGTGATTCGACGTATCTTAGGCAGTTGTTTCGACGTGATTGTGAGCATGCGCACTGGGGATGTGCCACGACACGACGCGATGCGCAGTCCATTCTAAGTACTTGTCTGGCACTCGGCCCATCATTTACATAGGTTCACGCCCCATTTGCATGGCATTTGCATGGCTCACGCCCACTTCCACCTAGGCCGACTTACACCTTAGAAACCCAGCGTAATTTTGAGAGCAAGTGCTTTGTGAATTCTGTGCTTGCCTCTCTGCGCTGCGTCGGCATAGCGTAAAGAATATACGCTACGGCGGCATATATATATGCGCCGATGTATGTGAATCCGTGCCATTATCTTTTCAGCATGCTCATTCTGCATTACTCGGTCAGCAACAGGAGATATATTTTGACAAGTGTTTTCACCACATTGTGTAGCTGCTGTAGGAAAGGATGACCATGTGACTCTGCTGTTTGTTATTTGCATACGGATGAGCCTTTCCGAGCCTTTTTAATACAGAGGAACCCTTTTAAATGTCCTTATTTCTTCTGAGAAACCTTCACTTCCTGCTCTTCTGTCTGTAACTCCACAAAGTAATGTGAGGCTTTCTCTCTGGTGAGGAGTGTCATGCTCGCTCCCTCCCATGGACTACAGGTGAGTCAGGACGCCCACTAACACACATATCCTTTCTCTATATGCAACGTGGAGAGAGTCCTGACTCTCCTGTAGTCCAAGTGAGGGGGCGAGCACGACACTCCACACCAGGGAGAAAGCCTTGCATTACTGTGTGGAGTTACAGACAGAAGAACAGGAAGTGATGATTTCTCAGAAGAAATAAGGACATTTAAAAGCAAAATCAAAGGATGAGGTAAGTGAAGGAGGACTGCACTAAGGTAAAGGAAGCTATTTAGGAAAAAAAATTGTACCTTTACAACTCCTTTAAGCTAATTCTAGTCAAATTCTAACTATGGTTAAGCCTTTCTCCCAAACCCAATTCTAAGACTAGTCTTTTTACCCTGTGAAAGAAAAGATGTCTATACTTACCTATTCTGGGGCCACTCCAGTCTGGTCATGCGATTGGTTCCCAAACCCTGCTTCAGTCTAGAGGAGGGACTCGAACAACAGATGCCCCATAGCAATCCTAAGAGGGATGTCATTACCCAGGCTCTCCTCTGCGCTGAAGCCAGCTCTGGAAACTGATCATGTGACCAAACCAGAGCAGCTTCAGAATAGGTAAGTATAGGTATCTTTTTTTTACAGGGGGTGATAATTTGGGGTATTTTAGCTCATTGGTAGCACCAAGCAGTAAGTTTACTCCATTCCAAAGGTTAATTTTAGGGCTTTTTCTGGCCACTTTTATTGAAAAGTAAAAGTTTACATGCAAGGGTTCTCACTGTCAATGTGATAACCAAAAAGTACTAAGCCTTGTGGCTCTTCTTTGCAGTATCTCTGCCTAGGCATCCTGCCTTAGTTCTCCAGACCATCAAACACACAGTCCCTGTGCTCATGTACACAATACTGTACTTCCATCAGCTCGGACTGTTTCTCCTGCAGCTCCTTGCACAGGAAACCCCCGTTGTGTCAGAGGGGGCGGGGTCACCCATGACGCCACGGGGAAACTGCTGGAAACCCCTGTTGTGTCAGAGGGGGCGGGGTAACCCATCCACGTCATGGGTGGCCCCGCCCTCGGTTATTTAAGAGCTGTCAGGCGGGTAATGTGTCATTCAGCCAGGCCCCTTCTATGGAGGCTGTATCGTTCGTGGCGGTGGGTCAATTTTTTTTGTTTTAAAGGACTTGTCCCAAGCTGTGTGTGTTTATTGACCATTTTATTGGGTGAAATGGAAAGAGGTACAATGTAACCATGTTACCAATTTACATGGGGGTCCAACATCTGTGGGTTCTGTGGGTTCTGTGGGTTCCCTGTGTTAAAGGGGGCTTCCATATTCCGATAAGCTCCCCGCCCGCAAACCCCCACAACGTTGTGGGGATGAGGCCCTTGACTCCATCAACATGGGGACATTCCCCCCCTATGTTGAGGACATGTGGCCTGGTATGGTTAAGAAGGGGGGCGCTCTCTCGTCTCCCCTATTTTCCTGCGGTCTGCCAGGTTGCATGCTCGGATAAGGGTCTGGTATGAATTTTGAGGGTTACCCCTACGCCATAAAAAATGGTGCAGGGTTCCCCTAATATCCATACCAGATCTGAAGGGCATGGTAATGGAATTTGGGGGGACCCCCACACATTTTTTTTTGGTTTGGGGTTCCCCTCAATATTCATACCAGACCCAAAGGGCCTGGTAATGGACTGGGGGGAACCAATGCCTTTTTTTCAATGACTTTTATCTGTAGTAGAAGTAGTTTTAAATTACTTGTTTTCCTTTAGAAAGGTCATTTTGTGCAGGGACTTTTCTAAGCACAGGAAATATGTGCTACTTTACAAGCATATTATAGACTCCCCCAGGTACGAAATTTTAAGGAATATTTTACTTTTATTGTTTGACCTTAAACATTATTAAAATCACTGTTCCAGAAAAAAAGAGCAGTTTTTAAAACATTTTTTTGCATTGATACATGTCCCCTGGGGTAGGACCCAGGGCCTCAAACACTTTTTATGACAATAGCCCTGCCTTGAAGTATTATATCAAAAATTGTAATTACATGCCCCTGTTAAACCGGGGCAGAAGCATTGGGCCTTGGCTGGTGGTGTCCTAAACCAAAAATAGGATATTTAGCATAAGCAGTCTTCAAAGGATCTCACATCCATAGAAAATTCAATCAGTTACATCAGCATTAGGTGCTTGATAGCTGCTGATCCAAGACTGATTCATTTTTATAAATGTGAGCCTATCAAAGGAGTCTGTGGACAGGCGCACAAACCTTCCTGCAGCACTGAATGTGCGTTTAGAAAGCATGCTGGATGCAGGACAGGCCAGTAGCTCTATTGCATATTGAGCAAGTTCTGGCTAGTAGTCCATCCTCAAGACCCAGTAACCAAGTGGATGCTCTGTTGGAAAGGTCTCCAAGTCTGCTCTTTCCCCTAGATATTCCTGCACCATGTAATGCAGACACTGGTGATGGTTGCTTGAACCAATCAGATCTTGGCGCTGAGGAAAATTGTTCAAAGGCATCGGTCAGCCATCCAGGGTCTGCAAATGCATTGCACAAACCTTTCTTCAAGGCCTCGCGAAGATGTTTCATCCTCTGCTCCCTCTGCGAAGGCAGGATGAGTTCTGTAACCTTACCCTTGTAACGTGGATCAAGAAGGGTTGCCAGCCAGGAATGATCCCTCTCCTTGATACCATGAATCCTAGGGTCCTTTCGCAGGCTTTGCAGAATCAGGCAGGCCATGAAGTGTAAGTTTACAGAGGCATTCGATTCTGAGTCCTCTGGGTCACTAAGGATCACATGATCTGTAACAACTTTCTCCCAGTCGTGTACAACTCCTTGGGTTTCTGGGGACTGAAAACCATCCCTTGAAGACTGCTGCTGAGTATTATCGCTAATTCCATGCTGACACAGTCCTCCTCTTCTTCCTGTGTGTTTGGCGAGGCCCACAGGAATTCTATTTGAATAAAGGGGGCCTTGAGAGGTAAGGAAGTCCTCCTTTCCCTCTCGCTGTTCTGTCTCAAGTGTCCTGTCCATGACACCACCAAGCGTGTGCTCCAGCAGGAAAACTAGAGGGACAGTAACACTGATGCATGCATTGTCGCTGCTCACCATCCTTTTGGCTTCCTCAAATGGTGACAGGACAGTGCATGCAATGCATCCTTGATCAGTAGCCACTGGTATGACCAAAAGAAGCCCCCCTGACCCTGTCTTGGTGCCATACTCACACAGGTACTCATTGGTGGCCCTCTGCTGTGTGTGCAGCTGCTGCAGCATTGCCAACATTGAGTTCCACCTGGTGGGCATGTCACAAATTAGGTGGTTGGTGGGCAGGTTGCATTCCCTTTGAATGTCAGCCAGCCAAGCACTGGAATTGCATGACCAGCAAAAATGACCATAGACTTTTCTGGCCTCCCGCAGGAGATCTTGTAAGCCTGGGTAACTAACTATGTAACTATGTAACTAGGTACCTGGTTAATAAACACTGCACCACCAAATTCAGGACGTGTGTAAATTATGAAGAGGTAAGTAAAACCCTGGACAGAGGCGTGGCAGTGGACATGGTATACTTGGATTTTGCAAAAGCGTTTGATACAAATCCCCACACACGGCTCATGTGTAAGGTAAGGTCTACAGGATTGGATATATCGGTTTGTAAATGGATAGAAAACTGGCTGAAAGACAGGATTCAGAGAGTTGTGGTTAATGATTCTTACTCTGAATGGTCCAAGGTTATCAGCGGTGTACCCCAAGGTTCGGTGCTGGGTCCCTTACTTTTCAATATATTTATAAATGATATTGGGTCTGAGATCAAAAGTAACATTTCTGTTTTTGCAGATGACACCAAGCTATGCAGTGGAATAACGTCCTTGCAGGATGTCTCCAATTTACAAGCCGACCTCAATGCTTTATCTAAGTGGGCGACTAAGTGGCAGATGAGGTTTAATGTTGATAAATGTAAAGTTTAGCACTTAGGGGCTAAGAATATGCATGCATCATACATGCTATGGGGAGTACAACTGGGGGGATCTGTAGTGGAGAAGGATCTGGGGGTTTTAGTTGATCATAAGCTCAATAATGGCATGCAATGCCAAGCTGCGGTTTCCAAAGCAAGCAAAGTCCTTTCTTGAATCGAGAGAGGTATGGACTCCACAGATAGAGATATCATTTTGCCCCTGTACAAATCATTAGTAAGACCTCATCTGGAATATGCAGTCCAGTTTTGGGCACCAGTTCTCAAAAAGGATATCGGAGAACTGGAGAAAGTGCAGAGAAGGGCAACCAAACTGATAAGAGGCATGGAGGAGCTCAGTTATGAGGAAAGATTAGAAGAACTGAATTTATTCACTCTTGAGAAGAGGAGAATAAGGGGGGATATGATCAACATGTACAAATATATAAGAGGCCCATATAGTGAACTTGGTGTTGAGTTATTCACTTTAAGGTCAACACTGAGGACAAGGGGGCACTATTTACTTCTGGAGGAAAAGAGATTTCACCTCCAAATACGGAAAGGTTTCTTCACAGTATGAGCTGTGTAAATGTGGAACAGACTCCCTCCAGAGGTGGTTCTGGCCAGCTCAGTAGATTGCTTTAACCACTTTAGCCCCGGGCCTGTTTTTCAGATTCGGTGTTTACGAGACTAAAACATTTTTTTTTGCTATAAAATTACTTAAAACCCCCAAACATTATATATTTTTTTTTTCTAACACTCGAGAGAATAAAATGGCAGTCATTGCAATACTTTTTGTTACACCGTATTTGCGCAGCGGTCTTACAAGCGCACTTTTTTTGGAAAAAATTCACTTTTTTAAATTAAAAAATAAGACAACAATAAATTTGGCCCAATTTTTTTACATATTTTGAAAGATAATGTTACGCCGAGTAAAATGATACCCAACATGTCACGCTTAAAAATTGCGCCCGCTCATGGCATGGCGTCAAACTTTTACCCTTAAAAATCTCGATAGGCGATGTTTAAAAAATTCTACAGGTTGCATTTTTTGAGATACAGAGGAGGTCTAGGGCTAGAATTATTGCTCTCACTCTAACGATCGCGGCGATACCTCACTTGTGTGGTTTGAACACCGTTTTCATATGCGGGCGCTACTCGCGTATGCGTTCGCTTCTGCGCGCGAGCTCGTCGGGACGGGGCGATTTAAAAAAATTTTTTTTTTGTTTTCGTATTTATTTGTATTAATTTTACCAATTTTTAACACTAAAATAAAAAAAAAATATCACTTTTATTCCTATTACAAGGAATGTAAACATCCCTTGTAATAGAAAAAAGCATGACAGGTCCTCTTAAATATGAGATCTGGGGTCAAAAAGACCTCAGATCTCATATTTAGGCTAAAATGCAAAAAAAAATAAAAAAATTTTAAATGTCATTTTTAAAATGACATTTAAAAAAAAAAATTCTCTTTAAGACGCTGTTTGGAACGGACATTTGACGTCACTTCCGCCCAGCAGAGCTACGGGGATGGACGAGGGAAATTTTTTCCCTCACTCGCATCCCCGCTGACCAGACGAGCGCACCCGATCGCCTCCGCCGCTACCGACGGCTCCGGTAAGCGGCGGAGAGCGCGGGAGCGCAGCGGGAGGGGGGGGGGACGCTCGTCCGCCACCGATAACGGCGATCTCGCGGCGATTCCGCCGCGGAGACCGCCATTATCGTTTACCTGACCGCCCACAGAAGAGATGGATATCTCGGTTGTGGCAGCAGCTGCTGCCGTTACCGAGATATCCATCTCTAAAGTGCCGACGTATACCTGCGGTGGGCGGTCGGGAAGTGGTTAAGAGAGGCCTGGATTCTTTCCTAAATGCACGTAATATAACTGAGTACTAAGATTTGTAGGTAAAGTTGATACAGGGTAAATCCGATTGCCTCTCGGGGGATCAGGAAGGAATTTTTTCCCTTCCTGTAGCAAATTGGATCATCGCTCTGCTGGGGTTTTTTGCCTTCCTCTGGATCAACTGTGGGTATGGAGTTGGGTGTATGGGATTGTACTGTGTTTTATTTTGTTTGTTTATTAATTTATTTTTTATGGTTGAACTGGATGGACTTGTGTCTTTTTTCAACCTAACTATGTAACTAACTATGTAACTAGGTACCTGGTTAATAAACACTGCACCACCAAATTCAGGATGTGTGTACATTTTGTCAAACATGGAACATGGGATAAATGTCCCTGCCAAAGGGTGAAGAGAACTTTGGTGCCATTGTAGCATACAACCATTTCTGGCTGAAGCTGGTGAGAAAAGAGGAGAACATGATACAGTTTATTCTTAAACAAGGTAGGAAAAGAGGGGAGGTGGGAACAAGGGGATAGTTGCTAAGGCTAAACCTAAAGATACCCACACAGTTGAGTAAAAGGGACTATCTCGGTACTGGTAAAACAATTTAAACAAAATAGTATAAACAAAAAAATATTTATTTGTAAATACAATTTTGCAGAACAAACAATTATACATATCAACGAAGGTTGACTAGTTTCTGGGAAACATACCGCTTCATCAGGAAAGCCAATCTGTAGATTACATAATAGAATAAAAACATGTAATTTAATTCAGCAATAGGGTATACAGTAAATAAGGACAATAATAATAATAGCTTACCCTATGAGTAAATTGTTAAGGCAAGGAGCTGGGCAGCCCAAATGATTCCCTCCGCGGCGGACATGGGGGTTTGGTCGTGGAAATCTAAATATAGGCATAAATAAACATATGGAACTCATAGCATGACAGGGTTGGGAAATGGGGGGAATGGGGGGGTAGGGAAAGGAAGGGCTAGAAAGGGAAAGAGGAAATAGGGGGGAAAGGAAGGGGAGGAGAATGGGGTGGGAAGGGGAGAGGGAAATTGGAAAGAGTAATGGACAGGCAAAAGGGGGGGGGGGGAGGAAGAGCCAGATGGGTGATATCCAATATGAATAGTACTTACCAAAAATCCGTGGGCAATAAAAGCTAAGCCAAGGTAGGGGGTAAGAAATTCCTGGTGTGTGTACAGACAGATGGACAGGATCGAAAGTAATGTGCGTGAAATGCAGCAATATGAAGGGATGGTGCAGTAATATAATTAAAGTCCAATAATACTGGTAACATCCAGTATTGAGTCATTAAAAGGAGGTATCCATATCGCATGAACTGAAATAAAAGGTTAAGCTGCACCTGCACCCGTAGGGATCCCCAATATAATGCTAATCACGTCCTAAGCTGTCGCTGCCTCTCCACCAGGAGCCACACATGGCAAGATCCACGCTGCTCATCCAGGGGCCAAGAAGGCCCTTAAAAGAGCTGCCCCAACCGGGAGATGCCATAGACCGTGCCGGAGCAGCGGCGCCATGACGTCACCAGGTCAACTTCCCCGCACAGCACGAGTGCGCGATCCGCGCCACTGCGCCTGTGCGATCAACCTGAGCCAGAGGGCGGAGGCCCCAATCTGGGGAGGAGCAAGAGGGGGTGAATGGATTGACACCCCCACCAGGGGAGACATATGTCCGCCGCAGAAGGAAGGCATAGCCAGGGACCACACAAAAAACTCAAGGGGCAGTTAATTACAAAAAGAAAGAGAACATCAATAATGACATAATAAAAACAAACATAATAATAGTAAGAGGGAGTGTAAGTCCCACAGGAATGATTGCTGATTTGTGGTGACATAGAATATTGTCGCATCATTGACAACTGCCAGACAACAACAGACAACTTTCGATCCTGTCCGTCTGTCTGTATACACCAGGAATTTCTTACCCCACACCTTGGCTTAGCTTTTATTGTCCACGGATTTAACTGCTGTGGTAAGTACTATTCCTATTGGATATCACCCATCTGGCTCCCTAGGATCACTAAAGGATTTTTTTTTTTTTTTAGCTAAATAGCTTCCTTTACCTTACTGCAGTCCTGGTTTCATGTCTGCATTGTTCGTTTTTTGCTTTGAAGTTGCTGTAATCCTGCTCTGATCTCCACACTTCCTGCTTGTCTGGCTCCTTATGAAAAATCTCATGGCAGCTTTTCACTGTGGTCCAAGCTGTCATTACTGTGTGTCTAAAACTCCTTTAAAACCATTTAGATTCATTTTAAAAACAAAACACTGCCCTGGATTTGTTTGTTTTTGTTCTGTGTGTCTCTTTACTTCACAGAAACATGAAACCAGTTTAAAAATGAAACTAAACTGCAGGCACATTACATGATTGATTTGTATCTATTTTTTTATAATTTTTAAAAGGAATCAGTTAACTATTATGTCTCTATACCCTGTAAACTGTCATTTCAGCAAAAAAAATGTTTTCCTTTGGTGACCCTTTAAGTCCACTTCATGCATTATCTACACTGGGTATCAGATTTGAAGGCCTCCTTTTGAGAAAGATAATGGGTGAATGCATTCAATTCCATTTACCAATTTACTTGTAGTTCAGCATTATGGGAGCTATCCCCAAAAATATCCCAAAGATGTTACCTGACACCTGCAATACGACCATCCTTTGGCCCTTAAGCTTCCGACTCCTGTTGGAGATGTGAAAAGAGAGGGGGGCTTAATCCATATTCTCTGGTTTTGTCCTATCTTACAGCCCTTTTGGTCCAAAATTTTCCTTATCTAGGAAGACGTAATAAACTGCCATGTACGGACTAGCACTCCTAGATCTGACAATAGAGGACATTTCACCCTGGTTACAACTCACATCCTAGTGGCAGCCACACTAAGTATACTATGCCTGTGGAAAGCAACACAAGCCCCCTCCATCGAGTATATACCTGATTTGGTAAATACACACTGTAGTTACAAAATCATAGTTACATAGTAGGCAAGTCCGACCTATGTTTGTTATTCTACGTCAGTATTACATTGTACAGGTATATCTCTGTATGTTGTGGTTATTCAGGTGCTTATCTAATAGTTTTTTTTTTAAATTATCAATGCTGGAAGAGAATTCCACATATTCACCGCTCTTACAGTAAATAATCCTCTACGCAGTGTAAGGTAAAACTGCTTTTCTTCTATTGTGGGGGTCACCAGTACGGTATTTGTACTGTAGATTAAGGCTTATCTGTGGGTGCAGGAAATATCTTCTAAACCTCCACGGTTTAGGAGATATTTGCATTAGAGACGAGCGCTGATGTCTACAGCGATGTAGACAACGGCGCAGTGGCACTTTTGAAACGGCGATCATGCTGTTTTTTTTTTTTTATATCAAATATTTTTTTTGTTGTTATTGCTTATTCCATACAGGAAATTCAATCGACAAAAATGTATCACAAAAAATAAATACAATCATTTCATTTAGTTTCTAAATATACAAAGAGTGCAAAAAGAAGCCCACCTTTGCTGGCAAAAAACTGTGAATTACCAGTATGTGTTCAGCCAAGAAGCACAGAACCTGGATAATTTGCGGCTCCGGGGGATGCCTAAGAGCCTGGCGGTGGAAGATCTCGGGGAAGTGGTGAGATCCATCTTCCGCAAAATTCTGGGAGAACTGGAGGAGGAGCTCGAGCTGGACAGGGCGCACAGAGCCTTGGGCCCTGTACCGACCAACCCGACGAGACCGCAGGATGTAGTATGCAGACTGCACCGCTACGTCCAGAAAGAGGCCATCCTGCGCCATGACTGGGACCATTGAGTGGTGACACTGGAGGGAGCAGAGGTCAAGATCCTGCCGGATCTTTCTATAGCGACACTATGCCAGAGGGCACTTCTGCGGCCCCTCCTGGACCTGCCCAGCCAGAAGGGCTATATGTACCGATGGGGGTACCCGCTGTCGGTTTCCTTCCACAAAGAGGCCAGCTCCTTCACCCTGCAGACCACGGCTGACCTCCCGGAGCTGTTCGAGTTTTTGGACACGGAGCCGATCCCGGTGCCCGACTGGCTCCAACTACTCCCTCGCTTTGCCGGCAGATCGGGCTGCTCGGCGCGGCGAGGTCCGTGGCCACCGCGGCAACACAGAAGAAGGCGGAGGGATCGTTCTGCTTCTCGGGAAGAGCCACATGAGTAGGCCTTTGGCCTCTCATCCCGGATTATACCCATGCAGACCGCTCCTACCTTTCCCGCTGCATCCCACCCATGTTTTGGAAGCCCCCGGTTCTGCTCTGGCCTGTCCCCTATTTTGGCCCTCAGGATGGGAGCCACGGCCAGAGGGCTGTCTTGCACCGTTTTGTGCCGCTCTGCCCCCCGCCCCTGCTCCTTAGACCCCGAGGTGTGACAGGGTGCTGATCCCCCCGTGCCTATACTTTTGGCGGAGGAACCCCCCGGGGTACCCGGGGCGAGACCCATCCTTGGGGGGTGCCCGAGATAACTTTGGCAGGCAGCCCACCCGGATCCCAGAGAACTTAGGCTGTTGCGGCCTGGAGAATGTTTTGCCCTGCTCCCTGTCCCCACCCCCCTTCCTGTGACTCTGGTGTTTGGCCGGAGGCTGGTTCCCCTTTTGCCTGCAGACCTGGCGGAGGCCTCCCCGTGGAGGACCGGCGCGGGACTTGGACTTGGGGAGTGATTTTCCTAGGCAACTACCCTTATCTAAGCCCTAGGGCTGACACAATTGAGGGTGCTGGTTCGGGCTGGAGCCCTGTTGGGGACCCGGGGGGGGTGGGTGGAGGGAGGTGGGACACTCCTGGACAAATTTACATTGGGGATGGTTTTGTAGTACATGTTACATGTCTCATGTGTTATTATTATATTTGCACTTAGCCTACTCTGTTATTACATGATGACTAAGTATTTTCAATGTTGGTTGCTCAGGTTCCTCACTTAGATATTTAAATGGTTCTTACACTATGTCGTTTTCTGCACATAACTGGAACACATTTACGTCACACACACGCGCCGGTGCTGGGTGGGGGAGGGCCAGGGGCTCGCTCCTAGGCTCTGTTCACCCATCACCCCACATAGGATGGTGCTCCATACCCCGGTGCCTTTTAGAGTTCCCGGTGAGTACCACCGCCATATAGGCTTTATTAGGTTCTCCGACTAGCTGCACACACTAGTGACAGCTCTCTATAGTTTGCTTTTCTTTTTTTCCCTCTTCGATCCCCTTTTTTCTGTACCTCAGTATTACCTCCTTGAGATTCTGCCCTCCCCCGCCCTGCCCCCCCCCCCTCCCTATCCCATCTTGATACCCCCACGGTAGTGCGAGCATGGACCATCCTCTCGCTGAATGCGAAGGGCCTCAACACGCCTGAGAAACTGAAAATATTGCTTCAGTACATGCGCCGCTCAAAGGCAGACATAGTTATGTTGCAAGAGACCCACTTTAAAGACCTTAAAATGCACCTGCTTAAAAACAGACACTTTCCCCTAGCGTATCATTCAGCCTATGCGAAAGCCAAGTCCAGGGTGGTAACTATTCTCATCTCAGCGAGAGTCCCCTGGAAACTGTTAGATGTGCAGACGGACAGAGAGGGAAGGTTCCTATTTCTGAAGGGTACTATTGATAACACGCACCAGGATACTTTCCTTGAAAGGCAGTAAGGCACATTGAAAAACGTATGCAGTATTCGGAGGGACAGTTGGTGGTGGGGGGAGACTTGAATGTGCCCTTAGTTCGCTTGGAGGACACCTCGTCGGGCACGTCCTCGATCACACGGGACCCACGTAGGCGCATTGCTGCGACCTTGCACTTTGCCCAATTGATCGACGCATGGCAACTCTTTCACCCAGGGGAATGGGACTACTTTTTTTTCTTCAAGCCACACCAGTCATACTCCCGTATTGATTATTTTCTAGTCCCCCGCGGCCAGCTGCACGTGATCAAAGATACGTCAATCAGGTCAATAGCATGGTCAGACCACGCCCCGGTTAAGATGACGTATGCCTTGACTGACACCCTGACCACACAACGCCCGGTGTGGAGACTTACCAACAGCTTGCTTCAAGACCCGGAGGTGCTGACCGATGTGATCTCTGAGATTGGCCACTATTTTACTGCTAATGCGACGGCATAGAGCGACCCTGGCGTGGTCTGGGAGGCCCATAAGGCCGTAATTAGGGGCGTGCTGATCAAGCACGGCACCAGACTGAAACGAGCATGGACCACACGAGTGAACACGCTGTTGACGGACCTACAGAATTTAGAGACGACCCAAAAGACGTCCCTAACTCGACAGCTCGGGATCAAGCTGGACACGGTAAGATCACAAATCACTAACAATCTACAGTTTAAGGCCAAAGCGGCCATGCAGATCTGCAGAAGGAAAGGAAACGAGTCGGGGAGCAAATGCGGTAGGCTCTTGGCCCAATCCCTACAGGCCCACAGGCCCAACGCCAGGCGTCGTATATCCCGCATGTTACATCCTCGTTGGGCCAGACGATCTCACTACCCCATTTGATTTTGTGGGAGTTTAGATCTTTCTACGACTCTCTTTACGACCTACAGATTCCCGCGAAGCCCGGGGACCCCACGTCGGAATACCTTGAACAATCCCACATGCCGGTTCTGTCAGAAGACATTCAGAAGATCTTAGACGAACTGACCACTTTGACCGAGCTCCAGCTTGCCCTGCGGGGCACGAAGCCGGGTAAAGCACCAGGCCCGGACGGGCTAACTTCCCACTATTACAAGACCTTATTCCCTACACTGGGCCCACACATGGTCAAATTATACAATGCCCTGGGCTCTTGGAAATCATTCCACAACACTACTTTACAGGCACAAATATACAAGCCGCCCCCTTTGAATTACGCGGCCTTACGCCAGGCCATTTACACTATGCCGCCGCAAATTACGGAGCAAGGGCTTGGAGAATACGGCACTTGCTCCTGTAAGTTGCGGCGGCGTAGTGTAAATAGGAAACGCTACGCCCCTGCAGTTCTACCAGAATCTGGCCCACAGTATTTTATTCAGCTAGACAATAGTTTTCCCATATTGGCAAATGTCTTTTATGATATAGCCCTCATGATTAGAGTTTAACAGACACCTGGATGTTCGGGTTGGGCGGGTTCGGCCGAACTTCGGAAATAATTCTGGGTTCGGGACCCGAACTTGACCCCGAACATGAACCCCATTGAAGTCAATGGGGACATGGACTTTTGACTACTAAATTGTCTCTAAAAAAGGGAAAGGGCTAGAGGGCTGCAAATGGCAGCAAATTGTCGGTAAGAGCATGGCAAGTACTCTGAAAATAAATGTGGATAGGTAAATAACTTAAAATAACATTAAAAAAATAATAATCTTGACAAACGGCAACCTTCCCTTAAAGCAGTGCGGCCCTTTGCATGCCTTTATCCGACCCTTGGGAATTCCTCCTACAGATATGAAGCGCTATTCCTCCCACTGACACCAATGATGGGACACTATTCCTCCCACTGATACCAATGATGGGGCACTATTGATCTTTTATTAAAAAGAATCAAGCAACCAATTTTATACAAAAGTAAAAAACATAACTATAGTACAAAACTTCAAACATAGGGGGCGTGGCTAGCCATCGAGCTGAATGGACGGCTGATCTTACAGCTCCTGCACTGACCGGAGATCTGACCCGCAAAAAGCACCGATCCGAGCACCAAAAATGCACTACCAGGACCCCTATGATGTGGGGAACCAGTCCGGAGCATCCCGCAAACGAAAGGACTACAGGGCTCCTCGGAAACTGACCGACTTTTTCTCCAAGGCGCCCGGAGGAAGCATCCAAGATGGCGCCCGCGACCGATCGCCGCGCGGGGATCGAGCATACACTGACCTGCCTGACGAGGATGAGCTGTTCGACCGGCAGCACATGACACCCGCGGCTTCCTCCTCGGCTCCTGGGCTGGCGTCCACCTCCAACAGTCCGGCGAAGACGCGGATGCGTCTCGACTCAGGAACGCAGGCCTCAGAGGTAAGGCCTAATCTGGACACTCTCCTCACGATGCCTCCCGCACCATCCCCTATTGCGGCCTTCCCCACATCTGACCAGCCCATAGTAGACACACAGCTAAAGGATATGCTCATCTCCCTGCACAGCTCCCTACATAATGACATATCCACTATGCTCTCTGCATTTAAACTTGAGATGGGCCACATAGGGAACAGGATGGGACATATTGAAAATCAGATGGGTGCCATGACTGAAACGGTAAACGACCTGGTGGACGCCCATGATCATGTCAGAGAGGAACAGCAATGGGTGCGGGCGAAAATGGCGGACCTCGAGGACAGATCGAGACGTAATAACGTCAAAATACGTGGAATACCTGAATCGATCATTGCAGCTGATCTGAATGGGTACGCTAGAAAACTGATTTCCACCTTGTTACCTGATCTTTCCCCTGTGGAAACGATAATCGATCGTATCCACCGCCTGCCGAAACCTCCCCATTTGCCTGCAGAGATCCCCCGAGATACACTGATGAAAATCCACTTCTTCCACACAAAGGACATGCTCCTAGCCAAAAACAGACACCTAGGTCAACTACCACCTCCCTACTCTAAGCTGCAGCTATTTGCGGACATTTCCCACTACACCAGGCAGCAAAGGAAGCAGCTGCAAACCATCACTAAGCCGCTCAATAACCACAAGATATCCTACCAGTGGGGGTTCCCGACCAAACTACTAGTGACCCAAAACGGGGTGAAACACGCCATCCACACGGTCGAGGAGGGTATAACCTTACTTAAAAAGTGGAAGATCATCCCAGAGGGAGACGCGTTGCCTCACATGCCGGTCGCGGAGAAACAACGGCCCATCTTGAAAGACCCTCACCTCAGTAACACCAAGTGATCAAGGATCAGTGCAGTTCTTTATCAAGTTTATGTACGCACTCCGGTCCAGTGCCTGCTCGTTGCAGCTAGTTCACGAACTTTCACCCTCCAACACCGCTCAGTGGTTCTACTGATACACCGCTGACCCTTGTTAGTGTTCTGTTGCTCCCTCTCCTACCTACCCCAATAGTTCCTATTGCATTTGTGTTCTCTCGCAATAACTGTTACCCTCTTTTCCCCCATATCCGTCCTGATCCCGGAAGAGCACCTACCTACTACTACGCAGCCTTCACTGAAGAACTCACCTTCGTGATCCTCCAGATCTCCCGGGTTTGCTGAATCCTATTCTGATCTACTTCCACATCACGTGAACTGTGAGTAATTTCTTTTTCTTCAATACACCACACCACCTCCCAAGATGCCAAAATTTCTATCACTCAATGTGAAGGGGCTAAATCATCCGGCCAAGAGGGCCTCGATGTGGAAAACAGCCCGAGAATCTGGGTGCGACATCCTATGTGTACAGGAGACACACTTTAAGCTTTCCGCAGAAACCCGCATGTACAAACAAAAATTTTCCCAACATTTTTAAGGCCTCAGGACCTGATAAGAAAAATGGCATTTTGGTGGCCTTCAAGTCCACGGTGTCTCTAGTCCTCCACAATGCCCTCACTGACCCTGATGGTCGATATTTGGCACTGGACTGCTCCTTAAATAGTGTCAGACACACAATTGTGACGGTGTATGCACCCAACAAGAGACAAATTCCCTTTC
Organism: Rana kukunoris; assembly: GCA_029574335.1. Taxonomy (NCBI): domain Eukaryota; kingdom Metazoa; phylum Chordata; class Amphibia; order Anura; family Ranidae; genus Rana; species Rana kukunoris. Next base: position 26,814 of record JAJQKJ010001514.1, on the reverse strand, counting down.
TGTCCAAACTGATGAGGAAAATAGACCACTTTAAACAAGGCCGGCTTATCATCTGCGGGGATTTCAATATTGTGCCTGACAGCTCTATTGACGCCTCATCCAGACCTGGAAGGACCTCGTCACCTATGGCCGCTTTTATCCGCTCGCATGACCTATATGATGTATGGCGTTGCCACCACACTACTGAGAGAGACTTCTCCTTTTTCTCCCCGTGCCATAACACCTACACCCGCATTGACTACTTTCTGATTGATAAATGGACCCTTCCTAATGCCTCAGCTTCTGAGATAGGCACTATCACGTGGTCAGACCACGCGCCAGTCATGTTGACCACCAATGACTCCCCACCTACCTCCGCTACGAGGATTTGGAGAGCTAACTCGGCTCTCATGACCTCGCCACTCTACTCTGACCACATTCAGAAATGCTTGCAGGACTTTTTTGCCCTAAATGTAGACTCCGTTGCAGATAACTCTGTTCTTTGGAATGCCCATAAGGCATTCATACGTGGGATTCTTATCCAAATTGGAGCTAGAGAGAGGAGGAGGAGATCACAGCGTCTAGACTCCCTAACAGCGGATATTAAATCGCTGGAAGTCCAAAATCAATCTCACCCCGACAACACTATTAAGCACAAACTAGGTCTCCTTAGGCAAGAATTAAGGTCCCATCTTTTAGACTCTTTCGAAAAAGCCCACACCCGTTTCAAGGCCGCACACTACTCCACGGGTAATAAGGCAGGGAAGGCCATGGCCGCCAGAATTAAAGGTCATCGCTCCAAAACCAAAATCTCCCATCTGTACCACCCCACATCGAAACAAAAACTCATAGATCCCTCGGCTATTGCGGATGCTTTTCGCCATTATTATAATACTCTGTATAACCTAAAAGATGACTCCTCTGTACCACAACCCTCCCCCCAAGATATATCATCGTTTCTTGAAGACATCAACCTCCCTAGTTTATCTGGCGAACAACTTCTGACGTTAAATGCCCCGTTCACCCCCCAGGAGATCCTTCAAACCATCTCGAGATTGCCCTCTAATAAATCCCCAGGCCCAGATGGTCTCACTAGTGAGTACTACAAAATTTTCGGACACACACTAGCGCCCTTCCTCTCGAATGTTTGCAATGACGCTGCCTCATCCTCCTCTCTCCCCCCAGAAATGTTGTCTGCCCTGATAATTACGCTGCCGAAGCCAGGCAAGGAACCCACCCATGCGCAAAATTTTCGCCCTATATCCCTACTGAACATGGACACCAAGATTTACGCCAAAATCATAGCAAACCGACTGATTGACCTAATGCCCTTGCTCATTCATAAGGACCAGTCTGGTTTCACGAAGGGGAGGCAAACGTTTGATGCCACCCGCAGGATTATCAACATCATACATAGTGCAGGATCCACACGAACGCCTTCTCTGCTCCTATCCTTGGACGCGGAGAAGGCGTTCGACAGAGTCCATTGGGATTATATGAGAGCGACTCTCATTAAATTTGGTTTCCAAGGCCCTATACTGTCGGCCATACTAGCACTATATTCCTCCCCTTCGGCCCAGGTGTATACTTCCGAAATGCTTTCACGACCATTCTCCATAACCAACGGCACCCGCCAGGGGTGCCCTCTGTCCCCGCTAATATTCAATCTGGTTATGGAACCCCTCGCGGAACACGTCAGGGCCCACTCCGCTATAGCTGGCTTCCGAATAGGCACTAAAGACCATAAAATTAATTTGTTCGCGGATGACGTGATTCTGATGATAACAGACCCTATATCCTCCCTGGCTTCGGTACAACTGCTGTTACATAGATTTAGCACTGTATCATATTACAAGGTGAATGAACAAAAATCACATATTTTAGACTTGGGCCTAGACGCAATTACAAGTAACATACTCAGAAACACTTATCCTTACTCTTGGGCTGACGAGGGTATAACATACCTGGGTGTGACACTTTCTAAATCACTAAAGGATATCTCTAAACATAATTACGCCAACATTAAGCAAGTTCTCATCAGAGAAACTAATAACCTTTCTAAATACGAATTCTCATGGGCGGGCCGCTTAGCGGCCTTCAAAATGATGCTACTTCCCAGGCTACTGTACATTTTCCGCACATTGCCCATACCCCTTTCACACAAGTATCTCACATCTCTACAGACCATCGTCTCTCAATTTGTATGGCAAGGCAAAAAATCTCGCTGTGGTCATACCAAGCTCATTAAACATAGATCGGTGGGAGGGATGGGACATGTGGACGTTAGAGACTATTATTTAGCTTCTATCCTCTCCCAGATGAGAGACTGGTTCTCCGCTTCCCCATCTACACTGTGGGGGGACATAGAAAACACCACAACACCTGGCCCCACCCTATCCGGCTGGCTGTTTAGCGTGACCACGAGGAACACTTCGTTGTCCCTCTACTCTCCTACCATCCAGGCTTCTGTAAAAGCTTGGAAAACCCTTCACAACACCCGATGGACGAACCACCTGACCAAACCCGTGCCCGTCCCCATCGAGACCCTCACATTGTTGACCCTGACCTGGCTGTCCCGACCTGGCTTACGGACCAAGTGACTCTCACTTCTGACCTACGCTCCCTTGCGTCTAACACCTCATTCTTACAACTACAACAAGAGTTCCATGCCCCTGCCAAGGACTACTTCACTTACTATAGATTACAAAAATGCCTTACAGCGAACCCTTCTCTAGAAGGCTCTTTGCCCATCCACGTCTGGAACTACTTCCTCAATGACACTAGTACACCAAGGGGCACCTCCTTACTGTACTCTACTCTACAAGACAAATATGTTTTCCACAAAACTAAACCCTTAACCGACTGGGAAACCGATATACAAACTAAATTTACTGACGAGCAATGGCAAGCGGCAATCAAAAATGTTTACAAATACACTTCCTGTACCACCCTATGGGAGCTTACCCAAAAACTACTAATGAGATGGTACATGACACCTCACAAGATAGCCACATTCTATTCACACACCTCAAACATGTGCTGGAGAGAATGCAAATTACCTGGCACACTCATGCATATCTTCTGGACATGCCCATGCTTACGACAACTCTGGTCCACGATAGAGGTAACTTTGCGGGAGATCCTTCATTTCCCCTTAACATTGCCTTCCCACCTAGCCATCCTCAACTTAACTATTGACGAACTACCACCGAGTCTCCGACTGGTGACCACACATGTCCTCTTGGCAACAAAACTACTGATTGCTAGGAAATGGAAAACAAAAGACATCCCCACACTCACGGAAGTCATTCAATTAGTACAAACCCACCACACCTATGAAACTATCCTAGCTAGGGGTAAATCCAATTACCCCAAGCTGCTAGCCCTTTGGAACCCTTGGACTCTCTGGTACACGAACACATACAGCAAGTGATACACCTTTGACCCATGTTGTGAACTTTACGGGTGCTCTCCCCTCTCCTTCTCACCCCACCCCCCCTTCCTCCCCACCTCCCTACCCGGTTCTTTCCCACCCCCCCCCTATGTTCTACCCTTGATACAACGCAAACTATGTTAACCTCAAAACCTTCCTTGGTTTGGCTTTTGAACTTGCATATACCATTTTGTTGGACCGAACCAAGCCTGATGTAGCTGGGGCGCACATTCAGCACCCCTCTAACGCTCACTATAGGTACGTTGCCATTTATATGCAGTGTTGTATGCCTTGATATCGTACTTGTAACGTTAAACTTTGAAATTTCAATAAAAACGATTTGAAATAAAACTTCAAACATAAATCCAAGGAATACACATCCAGGGTCAGAATATATACACTATACACCACTACCAAAACATTACTACAAAACTATTTACACAAAGCAGCAGAGAGGGCCTAAGAGGCACAACCCGTCACCTATGTACGCAGCCATTTATCAAAAATGGATCAAAAATAATAATAATCTAGGGTGATAAGAGACAGACAGCCACACCCGGGAAAGAGACTCCTGGCAGTCAGGGAGGCCTAAAACCCCTCCACGCCTTCAGCCAAGCCCCCTGACCCCGCTTGTCTCTCTCAAGCCCCCGAATCTTCTCCACCTCATGCAGAATGTCATACACCACCACCTCAACAGGAAGGATTTTTTGCCGAATGCTGACCTGACACCGTGCGTTCCAGGTGAAATAACGGACCACTAGGCTAACTAAAAAAAGTGTATCCAAACAAAAACCTCCACCAGTACTAAATGCTCCGTACACCCACTCAGGATAACCCAGCCTGGAGAGGAAAGGAACACTGAGCGCCCGCCCCACCTGTCTGTACACTTCCATGTTAAAAGGGCAACGAAGCAGAAAATGGTCCATAGTCTCCTCCTCATCTGCACACTCCTCCCGGGGACAGCTACGATCCATCCCACTGCGGAATTTCAAATTGCCCCTAACATAGAGTTTCCCATGGAAGCACAACCAGGCCAGATCCCTAAATTTAGGATGTATTCTATCCAAATTAATCAGCCTCAACCCGGCCCTCAAAACTGGGCCTGGGCAATCCCTTAAGGCCAGTGGGTCATGAAAGACTTCGCTCAAGACTCGACTCATAAGGTCTTTCCTCGGAACCGATCGGAGATCTTCAGCCGACAATCGCCACTGCCGCAGTAACTTCAGGCACGGAGCTACATAGGCTGGTAGCTGACCACGATGACCCGTCGTAGAAAAGGCCTAAACCAAGATCTAAATATGCCTGCCCATCCAGGAGGTTCCACTGCAAGCATACTACCAATATTAAACTTGAGAAATAACAGTGAAAAGAAAAGAACTGGGTTGACCATACCTAAGCCACCCTCCCTCCTGGATAGGTAGGTGACATTCCTCTTGATGGGGTTCAGTCTGTTCCCCCACAGCATCTGGAAGAACACACTACTGACCCTAGCATAGAGAGACACTGGCAAGATGCAGACAAAGCTGACATACAAGAAGATCGGAATCAGGTAGGTCTTAATCAGATCAACCCTTTCCCTCATAGATAACTTCCATCTCTTCCAGTTGACCACCTTAGAATTGGCAATTTCCAGTCTGCCTTCCCAGTTTTTGAGGCCATAAACGCTGGGTCCAAATTCAATGCCTAGTATCTTAATTTTTTCCTGGGGCACTGGAAAGGTGTCCGGGAGATCAAACCCCTCACCTTCCTTTCCCATCCAGAAAACTTCACTCTTTTCCTGATTGATCTTGGAGCCTGATGCTTCAGAATACCGTGATGTCAGAGAGACCACCTCCTCCGTCCCAGTGACAATCACTGATACATCGTCCGAATAAGCAACAACCCTCAATGGCGGCTCACCCGGGAGCCCCACACAACATGCCGCTCTCTAGCCTCCTGATGAAGGGGTCGATTGCAAACACATAGAGCAGGGGACTCAGGGGACAACCCTGGCGCACCCCGGAGCCAACCTCAAAGGACTGCCCAACCCAACCATTAACAAGAGGGAAGCTTTCTGCCCCCTTATACAAGACTTTCAGCCAATCAACAAAACCACCCGGCAGACCGTACTTACTAAGGAGCAACCACAGGTACTCATGGTTAACACGATCAAAGGCCTTTGCCTGATCCAAAGTCAGCAAATACTTTCCCCAGCTTGCAGCCCTGCACCGCTCCAAGGCCTCCCGGACAGCTAACACCGCTGTGAAGGTGCTCCTACCCTGGAAAGTACAGTGCTGATGGCGAGAAAGCAAAGACTGCTACTGACGATAGACGCCAGAAAAATATCTTTGCCAGTATCTTTCTATCGACATTAAGAAGGCTGATGGGGCGCCAATTCTCAATCATCGAGGGATCTTTACCCTTTGACAGGAGAATCACAGCCGAGTGCCTCATGGAAGGGGGAAGCACCCCCTCAGCAAGACAACTGTTAAAAACCTCTACCAAATGTGGGGCCAGAATAGACTTAAAGGCTTTGTAAAACTCAGCCGTCAAGCCATCCGGTCCGGGTGACTTTTTAATGGCAAGCTGTTCAATTGCCCTCATCACCTCCTCAACTGTGATCTCCTCTGTCAAATTCATCAATGGTACATATCCACCATTTAGACCTGGAGTAGAGTCCAAAAAGCTTTCCATTTTGTCACGGTCAAGCTCTTTCCTCCCAAGAAGGTCGGCATAAAAGGACCTCACGACCTCCAGAATCCCTGACCTGGACTTTTTTTAAGGAACCTGTACTGTCCTTAAGGCCAACGACCGCTTTAACAGCTACACCTTGTTTGCACTTCTGGCAAGGGTCAGGCGAGTGGTACTTCCCATAGTCCCTCTCCAGAACCAAAGAGGCATGCCGGTCATATTGACACTTCCTGAGGAGGAGTTTCACTTCGGAGATTGCCCCAGGATCTCCTCCTCTCGAGACAAGAATATCCAGCTTCCTCCGCAAACGTTGGTAGGTCATGTATTTATTAAACTGTTTTCTATTGGCTAGGCCCCTGAAGAATCCAGCGATCCTCTTTTTGGTCAGCTCCCACCACTCAGCCTTGCTGCTACAAAAGTCCAGGATGGTCACCTGTGCCTGAAAGAATTCCTCAAAGGATTGTCTAACATGTTCTTCCTTGAGTAGAGTCGAATTTAATCTCCAGGTGCCCTTTCCCCTCTGAGGGGCGTCTGAAGCATTCAGGGCCACAGATAGCATACAGTGATCAGAGAACTTGACTGCCTGCACCACTGGGGGTGAGAAAGCAGAGGCCTCCTTCAAAAAAAAACTGTCTATCCTACTCTGACTATTACCACGATGAAAGGTGAACCCGGTGTCGTCCGGGAGGTGCTTAATGTGCATATCCACAAGACCAGCATCCCTAACCATACTATTTAAAAAAACGCTATCATATCCCAGCCGGCCCTTGAAGTCCTTCCTGTCCTTGGGCCTAGTTACCGTATTAAAGTCACCTCCAAAGACCACTTGCCGGGATGTAAAAAGAAATGGCTTGATCCTTGTAAAAAGGCATTTTCTGTCCCACTTTGTTTGCGGCCCATAAATATTAATTAGGCACAGGTCATGCCCTCCCACAAGGACGTCTAAGACCATACATCTCCCAATCTCCACCTCAATAACCCGCCGGACAGTTACCATGCCGGTTTTTAAACAACACCGCCACACCGCCGTAAGGCTCGGCCGCAAGAGACCAGTATGATGGACCATACCTCCACTCTCTCTTGGCCATATAAATATCTGCCAAGGAGGTGAGCCTAGTCTCTTTCAAAAATAAAATTTCAGCATCTAATTGGCTGAACAAAAAGAAGGCCATAGAACGAGCTCTCACTGACTTAATGCTGGCGACATTTATTGTCGCCACTTTTAACGGAGGGGGAACCGCCATTTGGGTTATTGGGTGGATTGCTTCTTAGCTCCCCTCTGCTGCTCATCACCAGAAGCCTATCTCTTTCTTGAGGCCGCCTCAAACTCCATTTCCGAATCAGAGCTTAGCTCTGAAGAAGCTCCGGATGAAGAAATGTCCCACTTAGTGGACCTATGACGGTGGGAGACAGGCACCGGAGCTTCCCGTCCTCGTTCCGTCCTCACCACCTGCTTCTTTCGCCTCCCAACCTTCCTTCTCTCCTCCAGGTACCGCAGGTCAGCCTCAGAGATGCCCTCATCTCTGTTTTTTTTCTTTAAAGTTTTCCAGAAGACTTCGTCACAGAAGAGGAAGCGACCTTCTCAGTACCCGCTACCACTCCTGATGGGGGGGTGAATCAGACTTAGGAGGGGTAGACTCCTGGGGGGTAACTGACTCAGGGGGCACAGACTTAGAAGGTTCTGACACAAGAGGAGTGGGTACAGTAGGCTGGGGGGACACAGAGACAGATACAGAAGGAGTACTTACAGACACAGGGGGGTGGCCACAGGAACTGGGGAGGGATCCTGAGCAGGACCAGGGGGGTCGGTCACCGCAGCAGAGGATGGTACACTAGGGGCCTCACCCTCCATCCTGTCCAGCCTTGACATCTCATCCACTACCTCCTTCTCCATATTGTGCCAGGCCTCAGGGCATCTGCTGTAGTGGTGGCCAAAGCGCAGGCACAGGTTGCACCTGATCTTCTGGAGAGAGGGGGTGCCCAAGAAGGACAGCAAACTGGCAGTTGTGTTCCCCCCAGCTGCAGCATACTGCCAGGTTTGCTCCAGTGATGAGGAGGGAGGGGATGATGAGGTCACTGACACTACACGGGTGCCTGATAGGAGAGAGGAGGAGGAGGCACATTTCCAATGAGGCAGGATGCCCTCCAGGGGCCAGCTTAAGGGCAGCACACCAACTGCATCACACCACAGAGCTCCACATGTGCAGGGCGCTGCTGTCTCTGTGTTATTCCAAAAGTTCTTTAGTGTGGGCCTTTTTTGAGACAAGTGCATCAGATTGCACTGCTGCTATTTGCAACATATGTCTAAATCGTCTCTTGCATGGCCAAAACATCACCCACTTGGGCACCACATGCTTGACAAGACATATGTTGACCTGCCATGCAGTTCGTTGGCAAGCGTACCTAAAAGACCCACACCAAAGAACAAAGCGGACCTCTCCTTGCTCCTCATCGGCTGGGGTCTCCAACCCCACTATACCCTCAGTGAAACCCGTCCTCTCTGAAACCCGTCACGGAGAGGAATGAAAGTGTAAAATTAGGTTTGTCACAGCCAATTACTTGCGAGCAATCTGCTTTCGGCACACCAATGTCAGATTTTACCAGGCAAATTTCCTTGCCCTAGCAGCTGCCCCGCCGAAAGAAGTTCGCTCCCAGACATCCACATGCCCCACAAATGTACTTAAGTAAATACAAATTGCACAACTTCAAATCAAACGTGAAAACAGTAATACTCAGTGAATGTTATAGTTAGCCACTGAGTATTACTGTTTTCACGTTTGATTTGAAGTTGTGCACTTTTGTATTTACTTAAGTACCTTTGTTTAGATGCACCTTTATTTAGCACTTTTATCTATGAGATTTAGTTAAAGGGCCAGATTCACGAACACTTGCGCTGGAGTATTTGGATATGCGCCGCGTAACTGTGCTGATGCGCCGACGTTTCTATGTGCCCGTACCCACCAAACTAGATGCGCCCAATAACGGCTCATTTGCGACCGGCGGAACGTTCCGACGCCAGAGTATCGTCAGCGTTTATTTTCGCTGGGCGCATCAGTCGCGCCCATTGATTTCCCCTGCAAATATGCAAATGAGGGATTTTTCACAATTCACGAACGGATTAGCACCATACGCTGGCTACATGCGCCGCGCGTATCTGATCCGTCCGGCGCAAAGTTATTTCTACAAAAGGCTGCTTTATCTTTACTCCAGACGGTCACAGGTCAGCAGGAGAGCAGCTACAGCAGCGTTACCGACGATAGGAGCTAGCTGAGCACCCCCACTTGCAAGGACAACACCTCTGTGTGCCAACATGCCAGGGGCACTCGTGGTCCTAGAACTACTGATGGGTCCCCTGGAACCAAGAAGGCGGGCACGTGAGAGGATATACCGCACTCGTATGAACCTCTTTGGCATGGGGGAGGAGGAGGTGTATCGCCTATTCAGATTCAGCCCAGATGCAATACTTGAACTAACCACAACCCTGCAGGATGACATCACCAGCCCAACACACCGATCACAAGCAGTGCAGCCACTGGTGAAGGTCCTGGCAACACTCCATTTCCTTGCAAGTGGATCATTCCAGCGTACAAGTGGAGTGGTGGCTGGGATGTCACAGTCCTCCATAAGCAGATGTGTGCACCAGGTTGTCCCTGCAATACTCAGACGCATGTCCAACCAGTTCATCAGACCCACCACTGAGGAGCTGCGGCAGAAGGCAATGACAGATTTCTACAACATTGCCAGATTCCCACGCACTGTGGGGGCCATTGATTGCACACATGTGGCCCTACAGCCCCCCAGTGCCACAGAGCACATATACCGCAATCGGAAGCATTGGCATTCCATCAACGTACAGGTGATAGCTGATGCCCAACGCCTCATATGGCACGTCCGTGCCAAACATCCCGGGTCCAGCCATGACAGTTTCATATACCGTCAGAGTCCCATCCCAGCAGAATTTAACCAGAACATGTATGGGGACAGCTGGCTGGTTGGTGAGTGACAAGGGAGTCAGGCATGACTATCCCCTCCCGTGATGCACAACAGAAGTCACACATGCATGACTAACATTCTCCTGTCTTTTACCTTACAGGTGACTCTGCATATGCATTGGGACCCCATCTAATGACTCCTTTCCGGAACCCCCAAACCAGAGGAGAGAGAAAATACAATGAAGCACACATCAAAACCCGTGCAGTGGTTGAGCAAACATTTGGGCTCCTGAAGTCCCGTTTCCGCTGCCTGGATAAGTCTGGGGGGGCCCTATTGTATTCCCCTACCTTTGTGTGTCAGATCATCGGTGCATGTTGCATACTACATAACTTTGCTATGAAAAAAGGCCTGCATATTGACATACGTGATGACCTGACCCCCGACCCACACAGTCCCCCCCTGCCAGAGGACACCCAGTCTGCTGATGGAAGAGCAGTCAGGAGGGTCCTCGCCGTAGGCATCTTTGGACACTAAACCAAAACATTAATAACACAGACAATGCACGCGTGTACACCACTTATGTCCCTAGATCACACACACCACATGCACATCGCATTGGATTAGCCCAAGTCCAGCATGTAGGAGTTGGGAGCAGTAACGCCAGCGTCAAGGCCCCAATGATGTCACTGTCCATTCACACACCTTTCACACGTGATTCATTCAGCCGTGGGGTTCACTTCACCACCACGGCCGAGGGTGACACCCCTTACTTTCAGGAGTGCCACCCTCTCACATTCACACACCATTCACACTGTCCCCTGCACTCCTGACCGTGTGCAGTACAAAAAGAAATTAGAAAGATCATATCCTGATCATTAAAAGAAAAATAATCTCATAACCTGAGAAAAAAAAAAATAAACTCATGACCTGAGTATGTCAAAAACAATAATATAAAACCAGAAAAAATAAAAGGCCTCATCGGGGATGCCGGGGGCTTCTTCTGGGGGCCCCTCTCTGGCTCCGCAGCTGCCTGGATGGAGAGTGGGTGGGGGTGGGGGGGCATCTGGAGGTGGCTGATCCCCAGGTGGGCCACTCCTGGCAGGTGTGGCCTGCGTGCCCTCCAAGGCCCTGGCTATCCGTCCAAGGTAATTGTTCGTCTGGGCCTGCATCCGGAGCTGACGGGTCACCTGGTAATGCTGGGCCCGCCGACTCAGCCTCCCCTGCTCCCGGATGGCAGCACTGTTCCCATGGATGGCAGCAGTGTTGGCCTGGACGGCTGCAGTGAGGTGCTGGATATCCCCCTGCACCTCCCCCAAAGTGGTGACCACTGCAGCGCAATTAGAGCTGACATCCTGCACTGCGTTGCTGAGGTTGGCAACGGAGCCCAGGCTGTCAGACACTTTCTGCAAGTGGACCGCTATGGCCCCCATTTGTTCAGTCTGTCTGGCGTGATCCCTCGCCAACTGGTCCTGGACACCATCAGACACCCCCCTGGTCTTCTGGGTCGCCTTCCTGGGGCCAGAAGATGGATGTCCTCGGGTGGAAGGAGTCGCCCTTGAGGGGCTTCCAAGGATGGGGGAGGGGACGACAGACGGGCCAGGAGAAGGGGAGGAGACAGACAAAACCAAAGAAAAGTCCTGCTCTACCACAGCAGGATCCTCCACAACCACCTCGGCAGGTGTGGTGTGGCCACTCTCCTCCTCCACAACCTCTTCACCACCCAGTGGCTCGGGCACATGATGGCGTGGGGGGGATGGGGTGGAATGCAGGCTGACAGATGATGGCCCAGCTCCGTCATCTGTGGATGACACAAAGCAGACACATGTTGGTGGTCCCACATACTTGGCACATGTCCCCCCCCCCAAATGCAAAACAACAAATAGGGGATTATAAAACACTTACCTGTCCTTGTGCCTTCCTCCACGGAGTCATAGCCTGCGACCCCCTCTACCTGCTCCCTCTCCAGGCAGCGAGCAACCACCTCCTCCTCTGCGGTCAGGGTGACAGGACATGGGGGACCACCACCTGTGCCCCTCTCATACCTCCTGATGGAGGCCACCTTGTCCCTCACCTTGCGCCGCAGGTCATTTATTTTCTTTTGTATGTCCCCAGCAGTCCGGGTGGAGTAGCCCAGGACATTGACCCTGGCAGCAATCGACTCCAGGATGCCCTGCTTCCTCTCCCGGCTGGTCTTGCGGCTTTTTTTGCCATGGAGAAATTCATTCTCCGTCTCCATAGCCGAGATAATCACTGAGACCTCCTGGGTATTAAAGTTGAGGTTCCTCCTCTCTCTGGGGGTAGCGGGAGCAGCCATTACAGTGCAAAAGTATCTTCCCTGGGGTGGGGGGAAACGGAACTACTTTTGCGCCGGAATGGCGTTTCCGCCAGCGCTTTTAAGCGCCCAGCGGAACGCATTGCGCTGACGTTTCCCAGGAAGTGGTGCCGACGGAAGTTGTGAGCATGCGCACAAGGGGGCGAGTGGAGCCGCACTCACTGCGCATGCTCCGTGGATGATGCGCTGAACGTAAGCCTCTGCGCCGGGCTCCGCCCATCATTTACATATGATCACACCCACTTCCACTTGCGTCGGGTTACGCCAGCGCATTATCGTTACTCTGGCGCAAGTTTACGCGCAACTGCTATGTGAATTACAGGAATTGCGCTGAAAGGGTCTTCAGAGTAACGTAAATGAGAAGCGTTACTCCAGAGGAAAGATACTCTCATCTACCTGAATCTGGCCCAATGTTTCTATCCTATACAGCACACCACTATTTATTTTCCTAATTTTTCTCTTGGTTTGATACACTTGCAGTGTTGCAGTAGTACACTTTTTTCCTTTCCCTCCCCCTTGTTGTTTTTTGTGTTTCTTTTCCTCTTCCCATTCCCTCCCCCCCTTTCCCCCATCGATTTCCCAGTCCCTCGGTAGTGCGGCAATACCCCTCTTCATACCCAGCGGTTGAATGCTAGCTTGGCTAAATTGCTAGCACTTCAATATCTGCCTTTTCAGTCGGTAGACTCTGCTCCCTTCCGTGAGTTTGTGGAATGTGCGGTTCCTCAGTGGCAGGTTCTCAAACACCACTTTTTTCACTGAAGGTGATTCCGGCTCTCTACTGGAAAGTGGAAGGCAATGTCTTAGCCTCGCTGGACAGGGTGGTCAGCGGTAATGTGCATATTACCGCTGACTCATGGTTCAGCAGACATGGACAGGGACATTACCTATCTTTCACGACACATTGGGTGACTCTGCTGGGAGCTGGGAAGGATGCAGGACAAGGTTCAGTAGTGTTGGAGGGTGTTCCACCACCATGCCTCCAAAATGCTACTACTGGTGATTGTGACACACCTCTCTCCTCCACCCCCTCCTCTTCTTCCTCCATGGCCTCTTCCTGTGCTTTGTCCTCGGAACCAGCGGTGCACCGTAGGCGTTCAAGGGGCTATGCAAGTATTCAGGCAAAGAGATGCCATGCAGTGCTTGAGCTGGTGTGCTTGGGGGACAGGAGCCACACTAGGGCAGAGGTTCTGTCAGCTCTGCAAGGGCAGGCTCAGAGGTACTTGACACCATGCCAGCTGATGCCAGGAAAGGTGGTTTGCGACAATGGCACCAAACTCCTTTCCGCCCTCCGACAGGGACAACTGACCCATGTGCCCTGTTTGACTCACATCCATAACTTGGTGGTGCAGCAGTTCTTGGGCAGGTACCCGGGCTTACAGTATGTCCTGGGGCAGGCCAGGAATCTCTGTGTTGATTTTTCGCTGGTCATATAACGCCAGTGCTCCTCTGGCTGACCTCCAAAAGGAATACAACCTGCCCAAGAACCGCCTAATCTGTGACATGCCAACCAGGTGGAACTCTACATTAGCCATGCTGCAGTGGCTGCACACGCAGTAGAGGGCCATCAATGAGTATCTGTGTCAATATGGCACCAGGACAGGGGAGCTTGTTTTTTCCCCCCATGCCAGTGGGCCATGATCAGGGATGCATGCACTGTCCTGTCACCATTTGAGGATGATGAGCAGTGACAGTGCATACATCAGTGACACTGTCCCTCTTGTCCACCTGTTGGAGCATATGCTGCGTGGAATAATGGACAGGGCACTTGAGGCAGAACAGAGGGAGGAAGAGGAGGACTTCCTTACCTCTCAAGGCCCCCTTTATCCAGACAGTATTCCTGCTGGCCCGCCTATCTCACAGGAAGAGGACGAGGAGGATTGTGTCAGTATGGAGGTGGAGCCTAGCACTCAGCATCAGCAGTAGTCTTCAAGGGATCAATTACAGTCCCAAGAAACACATGGACTTGTACGTGGCTGTGAGCAGGTGGCTGCAGATCCTGTCACCCTCAGTGACCCAGAGCACTCCACACCGAATGCCTGTAAAGTATGTAACATATGTAACGACATACCTTGACTGGAGTCCATTTTGTCAGTTATTGGAGTTTCTGTTATTATGTTACGTTCACGTTTCTATCTTAGTTTAATGGATTCTCAGCTATGGAGGTTACTCAGGTAAAACCGCTGCTTCACTCTCTTGTATGATCAAAGAGTTTAGGGTTTAAATCACCACAACCTCTTATTTGAAAATCAACTTAATCATGGTGCTTAAACATGCATGAACCTTGTATGAACAAAGATAGGTCACGCTGGTAAGCTGACTAGACAAGTGGTTCAGGTTGCCCTGATAAGTACTCAATATCAATAGTATTCAGACAATAACTGAAGGATAAGGTAATCAGGAGGGAATAACTAATATAACAACATTCCCTTAGAATTTCACTAATGATGGCTGCAAGCTTATGGTTGTTATAATATGTTACATAATACTTGCGGTTCTGTAGATTACTGAAGAGGTTAATCCAGGGTGATGAATTATTCCAAGGTGTCACTAGTTGCTGGGAAGTAAGAGCTTTTTCTATGAAGATAGTCAGAGGGATTGAAGTTCCTGAGGTGCAGGTGGCTATAACAGGGTGAAGATCCTCTTCCCAGGCGTGGCGTCTGTGGGTCAGAAGGTGGAGATAGCAGAGAGAATCCAAAAGTACAGGCCGGGGTCAAAGGGCAGGAGACAGCAGCAATTCGAGGTACATGAGCCAAAGGTCAGAAGCCGGGGTCAGTCTTGGAGCTGAAGATCAATACAGGAACTGTTGGCACAGAGAGGAAGATCAGATAACAATGAACTGACAAGGCTCTCAGAGTGAGGCAGGGCTTTATACCCTGGATAATTGGGTAACCTGCCTCAGCTGGACCAGGATAGTCAGGTGCAAATTACAATGAGATCCAACTAAAGGTGAACAGCACATTCAGCACCACCTTAGCTGGAAAGCAAGCAGAAATCCAAACTGAGGAGTGGCTCAGAGGTAAGGTATTGAAGCAGCAACGGCGAGGTCCTGTGTTCAAGCCCACCCAGAGCCACTTGGAGCACAACCACGCCTCGCCGTCTGCTTGGCACGGTAAGGATCGTGACATATCCCCCCCCTTAAAAACGCCCTCCGGGCATTGGAAGGAGCTTCCTCATAGGTATAGTCTTTAATGTCCAAACCACCCTCCTCACTAGAGTAGCTAAACACATCGTCCAACAGGAGAGATATGTTGCCATAGGCATCCATGCCATACACACAGTTCTCATCCAACCCATGGGGAAACAAAGCTCTGATGACAGAGTCTGAGGACTTTTTCTTTTTGGTCTTTGTTGCTTTTGAAGTTCTGGTAGGGGGTGCATTTACTGCTAGTAAAGCTTTTTCAAATACCACTAGATCTTGTTTACGGGCCATGGTACCAATCGAGGCATAGGTACAGTCAGGTGGAAGAACTTCACTTGGGGACACCGGACCTGGGGACACAGGAGCTGGGGACACAGGAGCTGGGGACACAGGAACTGGAGACACAGAAACTGGAGACACAGGAACTGAAACTGAAGACACAGGAACTGAAACTGAAGACACAGGGACTGAAACTGAAGACACAGGGACTGAAACTGAAGACACAGGGACTGAAACTGAAGACACAGGGACTGAAACTGAAGACACAGGGACTGAAACTGAAGACACCGGGACTGGAACTGAAGACACCGGGACTGGAACTGAAGACACCGGGACTGGAGACACTGGAGCCGGAATCGGGGACACTGGAACCGGAACTGGGGACAGTGGAGCCGGAACTGGGGACACTGGAGCCGGAACTGGGGACACTGGAGCCGGAACTGGGGACACTGGAGCCGGAACATCAGACTGGGGCAGAGAAACTTCAAGCTTCATAGTAGGCACAGATTCTGGGGTAGCAAAAAGACTCCCAATAGTACCCACATGAAGAATCTTTGGCCGAGGTGGGCGAGTTGGACAAAGAGATATAAAGTGCCCGCTTACACCACAGTAAAAACAAAGTCCATAGCCTCTCCTCCATTCTTTTTCTACCTTAGATAGCCCGGACCGGATGGCCCCAATCTGCATGGGTTCCTCATCGTCCAGGGTTGGGCTGTGGGCATCCACAGGGGCGTCAAAGCTCTGTGGTGTTGGAGCTTCATGACTGGGCACATACAGAGCTTCATACCTTGGCACATGCTGGGCTGGCCTGGTGTCATATCTGTACTGGGAATTCCTGTCAGTGGATACCCGTAGGCCACGTGAACCGAAAGCGGACTTGGGAACACTGGTTCTCTTGGAAACAGAAATATGAGAGTCCAGAGCAAAAATGAAAGTTTTCCAGGTGTCCAAGACTGGACTATTTTCCTGCAACAACTGATGAGCCCATGATTTAATTTTCCCTGTAAGCAGGTTGATGGTAGCGCGAACCTTAACATAGTCCGTGGCATAGGTCCTAGGTTTAAGAGTAAACAACAGCTCACAATCCATTTTAAAACATGAGAAGGATGCACGGCTACCGTCAAATCTCTCTGGCATTATAACAAAGGGCTCGGGATATGCTGGTTTCGGGGCTGGGCGTACTGTCCCTTTAAGTAATTGGACTTCTTGCTGTAGTTCCAAAATGGTATGGCCCAGGCTGGAGACTTGCAGAGCGAGGGAGGTGAACATCTTGTGCAAGTCTGCGGACTCCATGTTATTGGTCAGTTCATTATGTAACGTATGTAACGTATGTAACTGCATACCTTGACTGGAGTCCATTTTGTCAGTTATTGGGGGTTTCCGTTATTATGTTACGTTCACATTTCTATCTTAGTTACTCAGGTAAAACCGCTGCTTCACTCTCTTGTATGATCAAAGAGTTTAGGGTTTAAATCATCACAACCTCTTATTTGAAAATCAACTTAATCATGGTGCTTAAACATGCATGAACCTTGTATGAACAAAGATAGGTTACGCTGGTAAGCTGACTAGACAAGTGGTTCAGGTTGCCCTGATAAGTACTGTACCCCTATTCATGAGTCTCTGGTCAATATCAATAGTATTCAGACAATAACTGAAGGATAAGGTAATCAGGAGGGAATAACTAATATAACAACGTTCCCTTAGAATTTCACTAATGATGGCTGCAAGCTTATGGTTGTTATAATATGTTACATAATACTTGCGGTTCTGTAGATTACTGAAGAGGTTAATCCAGGGTGATGAATTATTCCAAGGTGTCACTAGTTGCTGGGAAGTAAGAGCTTTTCCTATGAAGATAGTCAGAGGGATTGAAGTTCCTGAGGTGCAGGTGGCTGTAACAGGGTGAAGATCCTCTTCCTAGGCGTGGGGTCTGTGGGTCAGAAGGTGGAGATAGCAGAGAGAATCCAAAAGTACAGGCCGGGGTCAAAGGGCAGGAGACAGCAGCAATCCGAGGTACATGAGCCAAAGGTCAGAAGCCGGGGTCAGTCTTGGAGCTGAAGATCAATACAGGAAATGTTGGCACAGAGAGGAAGATCAGATAACAATGAACTGACAAGGCTCTCAGAGTGAGGCAGGGCTCTATACCCTGAATAATTGGGTAACCTGCCTCAGCTGGACCAGGATAGTCAGGTGCAAATTGCAATGAGATCCAACTAAAGGTGATCAGCACATTCAGCACCACCTTAGCTGGAAAGCAAGCAGAAATCCAAACTGAGGAGTGGCTCAGAGGTAAGGTATTGAAGCAGCAACGGCGAGGTCCTGGGTTCAAGCCCACCCAGAGCAACTTGGAGCGGGACCACGCTTCGCCGCCTGCTTGGCACGGTAGGGATCTTGACAATGCCGCAGCAAACCTACGCTGCATGGCCTCCCTGATCCTGCAAAGCCTGCAGAAGCATCCTCATATTTGTCCTATCAAGGAGAGGGATCATTACTGGCTGGCAACCCTCCTTGATCCACGTTACAGAGGTAAGGTTGCAGACCTTATCTTGCTGTCGCAGAGGGAGCAGATGATGAAACATCTTTGGGAGGCCTTGCAGAAAGGTCTGTGCAACGTGTTCCCAGAGACTGGGAGGTTCCAAAGTCCTGGACAACATGTTGCTGAGGCTTTGGTAAGTCAAAGAACGAGCGGTGGAGAAGGTGGCCGTCTGACCTATGCATTCCGAAAAAAAATGGTCCGCAGCCCCAAGGTGTGATCGATTACAGCAACTATCGCCAGTGTCTGTTTTACATGGTGCAGGAATACCTAGGGGCAAGATCAGACTTGGACACCTTTCCCACCCAAAATCCTTTAGGTTACTTGGTCTTGAGGATGGATCACTGGCCAGAGCTTGCACAGTATGCAATTGAGCTACTGTCCTGTCCTGCATCCAGCATTCTTTTGGAACGCACATTCAGTGCTGCTGGAGGCTTTGTAACCGATCAGAGGGTGTGCCTGTCCACCGACAGGGGTGTGTAATTACAATTTTTGATGCAGTACCTTGCAACAGGGCTCATTCCTGTGCTCCAACTAGAGTATCTGTGAGGGGTTGCAGTGTTGCGACACCAGCACCAGTGCCTAAGGCCCAATTGTTCTGCCCCTGTTTAACAGGGGCTTGTAATTAGTGTTGAGCAGAATATGCCATATTCGATTTCGCGATATATCTCGAATATATAGTCGAATATTCGAGATATATTCGCTAAATACGAATATTCGTGATATTTTTTGGAAATGAAATGATTGCGAATTTTCGCTATTGCGAATGCGAATTGCGAATGCGAATGCGAAATTTTGAGAAATGCGGAATGGAGCACTCTGATTGGCTCAGAATATTCGTGATATTTTATAATACAAAATAATTGCGAATATTCGAGAAATGCGGAATGGAGCACTCTGATTGGCTCAGAATATTCGTGATATATTACAATGCAAAATAATTGCGAATATTCGAGAAATGCGGAAGGAGCACTCTGATTGGCTCAGAATATTCGTGATATATTACAATACAAAATAATTGCGAATATTCGAGAAATGCGGAATGGAGCACTCTGATTGGCTCAGAATATTCGTGATATATTACAATACAAAATAATTGCGAATATTCGGCAAATGCGGAAGGAGCACTTTGATTGGCTCAGAATATTCGTGATATATTACAATACAAAATAATTGCGAATATTCGGCAAATGCGGAAGGAGCACTCTGATTGGCTCAGAATATTCTTGATATATTACAATACAAAATAATTGCGAATATTCGAGAAATGCGGAATGGAGCACTCTGATTGGCTCAGAATATTCTTGATATTTTATCGTAATTTCGCAAAAATGCGAATGAGAAATTTATTGCGGAATTTCGACAGTAACACTCTGAAATCGAATATATGTGTTATTTTAGCTAAAAACAATATTGCGAATTTCTCGAAAATAATCGCGCGATATCGCTATTGCCGAATAATCGCATTGCGATTTATCGGCAATATAAATTGATCGCTGCAGCTACTCGGCCCAAGGTCTCTAATCATACCAGCAATGCTTTTAGACGTCGATGGGGATCTCTAGGATGTGATCTGTTCTAAAAAAAAAATTGAAAAAATATGAATATTCGAAATAGCGAATATTCACCGCGAAATTCGGAATATATCGCGAATACTCGAATATGCCATATTCGAGCCGAATATTCGCAATACGAATATTCGTGAGCAACACTACTTGTAATTACAATTTTTGATGCAATATTTGCAGCAGGGCTCATTCCTACGTTCCAACTAGAGTATCTGTGAGGGGTTGCAGTGTTGTAGCACCAGTGCCTAAGGCCCAATTTTTCTGCCCCTGTTTAACAGGGGCATGTCATTACAATTTGTGATCTAATATTTCACAGCAGGGCCCATTCCTGCGCCCACCAAGAGTAACTGTGAGGGCTTACAGTGTTGTGGCAACACCACCACCACCACCATCACCACCAAAGGTCCAATTTTTCTGCCCCCGTTCAATAGGTGCCTGTAATTACAATTCTTGATCTAATATTTCACAGCAGGTTCCGTACCAGCGCCCCAACATTAGTAACTGTGAGGACTTACAGTGTTGTAGCACCACCACCACCAAAAGCCCAATTTTTCTGGGGCATTTAATTACAATTCTTGATCTAATATTTCACAGCAGGGCCCATTCCTGTGCCCACCAAGAGTAACTGTGAGGGCTTACAGTTGTGAAGCACCAGAACCACCACCAAAGGTCCATTTTTTTCTATCACTGTTGAACAATGGCATGTAATTACAATTCTTAATATAATAGTTCACAGCAGGGCATTCCAGCACCCACCAAGACTAACTGTGAGGGCTTACAGTGTTGTGGCACCAGGCACCACCACCAACAAAGGCACAATTTTTCTGCCTCTGTTAAACAGGGGAATGTAATTACAATTCTTGATTTATTATTAACCGCTGCACGACTATGTACGTCCACAGAATGGCACGTACAGGCAGATGGGCGTACTTCCCTGCCTTCTTGCGGGTCGGGGGTCCGATCGGGACCCCCTCAACTGCATGCGGCGGGCGGCTTACCTCCGGGAGCTCTCTCTCTCGTGGTATTTTCAATCCGCCGAGAGGAGAAGTAAGTCGCACCAACACTACACTGACACCACACACATAGGCACATTTAACCCCTTTCAATCACCCCCCCCCCCAGCCTCCTGTCACAATGTCACTGGTTGCAGTGATCATATATTTACTGATCACTGCATTTAGTGTCAGTGTGACAGTTAGTGTGACAGGCAGTTAGTGTTAGGTCCAGGGTAGCCCCGTACCCCCCAATAATGTTTTAACCCCTTGATCACCACCCTAGTTAACCCTTTCACCCCCTATTGCCAGCGTCACTAAGCGATCATTTTTCTGATTGCTGTATTAGTGTCGCTGTTGCCGCTAGGTAGCTAACTTTTTTTTTTATTGTGATTTTTTTTTTTTACTAAAGACATGTGGCTGAATACATTTTGGCCTAAATGTTTCACTAAAATTTTGTTTATTCGATTTTTCTTATAACAAAAAGTAAAAATCTATTTTAAGCTTTTTGGAAAACATAGGGAAGGGTTATCACCCCTGTGACATTTTATTTTGCTGTCTGTGCACCTGTTCAAAAGATTTCTGTCCGCTGGTTAGGCGTACTAACCAGCGGACATGTCCGACGGACAGGTTTGCAGCAGACAAATTTCAAAGCATGCTTTGACATTTGTCCGCTGGACAAACCTGTCCGCTAGGTCGTACACACGATTGGAGATGTCCGCTGAAACTGGTCGGCGGACCAGTTTCAGCAGATAAATTTGATCGTGTGTACATGGCCTTACAGGAGAGCATTCCAATCCTAGGGGTTTCCTCTCACTTCCTGTTGTCTCCTTCCGTTTGCAAGTAGGAGTCGTTTGTAAGTTGAATGTTTGAAAGTGGGGTCCTGCCGTATATTCTCTGCAGAAATTTGGGCCTTAGGTGTTGGTGTTGCCACAACACTGTAAGCCCTCACAGTTAGTCTTGGTGGGTGCTGGAACACCCTGCTGTGAACTATTATATCAGGAATTGTAATTGCTTGCCAATTACTTGCCATTGTTGAACAGTGGTAAAACAATTGGGCCTTTGGTGGTGGTGGTGGTGCTGGTACTGTTGCCACAACACTGCAAGTCCTCACAGTTACTCTTGGTGGGTGCAGGAATGGGCCCTGCTGTTAAACCTCTTAAGCCCTGGACCAATATGCTGCTAAATGCCCAGAGGCGTTTTTACAATTTGGCACTGCGTCGCTTTAACAGACAATTGCGCGGTCATGCGACGTGGCTCCCAAACAAAATTTGCATCCTTTTCTTCCCACAAATAGAGCTTTCTTTTGATGGTATATGATTGCCTCTGTAATTTTTATTTTTTGCGCTATAAACAAAAATAGAGCAACATTTTTGAAAAAAAAAACAATATTTTTTTTGGCTGGAGCTACACTTTAAAAATGTAACTTCAAAATTACAAACAGATTCTTGTATACTGCTGTTCAGAGTATATAGGGTTTGGAGGCCCCACACCTTTCTTTTTTTTAATTTGGGTGCAGGGTTCCCCTTAATATCCATACAAGACCCAAGGGGGCTGGTAATGGCTTGGGGGGGCGTGCCATTTTTCTCAATGATTTGCATCCATATTGCTGGGACCAGACATTACATTAAAGCCGCAAGCAGTTTTAAATGACTTTTTCCTATATAAATGTCATTTTGTGCAGGGACAGTTCTAAACACAGGAAACACATGCCACTTCACAGGCATACGATAGACACCCAGAAGGTAAGATATTTAATGGAATATTTCACTTTTTTTCACTTTAAGCATCATTAAAATCACTGCTCCTGAAAAAACTTCAGATTTTGAAACTCTTTTTTGCATTGATACATGTCCCCTGGGGCAGGACCCAGGTCCCCAGATCCTTTTGAGGACAATAACTTGCATATTAGCCTTTAAAATTAGCACTTTTGATTTTGAACGTTCGAGTCCCATAGACTAATGGGGTTCTAAAGTTTGCGTGAACTTTCGATCCGTTCCCAGGCTCTGGTTCGAACCGAACCGGGGGGTGTTCGGCTCATCCCCAATCAGCTTCAACTATTCTGGGAAGGCTGTCCATAGGGTTTAGGAGTGTGTCCATAGAAATGTTTAACCATTCTTCCAGAAGTGCGTTTGTGAGGTCAGGCAAGAAGGCCTGGTTCGCAGTCTCAAATTTTCAAAAGGTGTTCTATCGGGCTGAAGTCAGGACTCTGTGCAGGCCAGTCAAATTTATTCACCCCAAATTCATTCATCTATGTCTTTATGGATCTTGCTTTTTGCCCTGGTGGACAGTCATATTGGAACAGGAAAGGGCCATCTCTAAACTGTTCCCACAAAGTTGGGAGCATGAAATTGTCGAAAATGTCTTGGTATGCTGGCACCTTTAAGAATTCCCTTCACTGGACCTAATGGGCTAAGCCCAACCCCTGAAAAACAACCCCATGCCATGATCCCCCCTCCACCAAATGATTTAGACCAGTGCACAGGGCAAGAGGAAAAACACTGAAAACAGTGACAAGACTGAACAAACACACAGAATACAAGTGTACTGAAGGAACACCAAATGCCGGAGGAACAGGGAGGTCCAAATTCAGCATGGAGACACGTTGCTTGGACACTAACTCACAGGTGCAAACACCTATTAATACCTAACTTCAGGGTGGATTGGCAGGAACCAGAGCAGATCAGACAGGGGGTAAAACTAGGCTCCAGATCAATGTACACAGAACTATGATAACACAGTCTTAACACAGAAGTACAATTGTACTTAGTTTCAACACATGTTTAAAATGTAATAGGACAAGCTCACAAACCAACAAGTTTAGTTCAAGTGGCTTTTAGTGAGGTCTGGGCTGCACAGGTCTCCTCTCTCACCCCACCCTCATCCCCTGAATAATAAACAGGGCTGTAGTGGAAGTACCTGTCCTCTACAATAACCCCATCTCAACCCTGACCCTGGCTGACTCTCTACAGAGGTCAAAAAATGTATCATGGGTGAGCTTAAAGCGGAGTTCCACCCAAAAATGGAACTTCCGCTTATCCCACTCCACACCCCCTTACATGCCACATTTGGCATGTAATTTTTTTTGGGGGGGGAGTGGGGGCTTCAGGAGGAGTGGGACTTCCTGTCCCACTTCCTGCTTCCGCCGAGGGGCTGGTTAGGCGATTAAGCTTAATCGCCTACACCAGCCCCTCCCTCTAGGCGAGCGCTTGGGACACATGACAGGTCCCATGCGATCGCCTGTCCAATCAGCGGCGCGCGCGCATGCGCAGTGCGGCTTGCGCATGCGCAGTGGGTGCCCGGCCGTGAAGCCGAAGGCTGTCACGGCTGGGTGCCCATAGTCGGGATGGAGACGCCGGCCGAGGAGGGGGGGGAGGAGCGGAGCCCTAGTCGGTGCGTCGCTGGAACGCAGGAGCAGGTAAGTGAGTGTTTATTAAAAGCCAGCAGCTACACTTTTTGTAGCTGCTGACTTTTAATAAACACCATTTTGGGCTGGAACACCCCTTTAATGAACGTTTGCATAGTAATAAATAAATGCTATGCAAATGAATTTACATGAACCAACAAAAATGTGTGAATATCCATGTTAGGCAAACCACAGCATCTTGGTTAAAAATCAATTTACATTAATGCCCAACTACTATCATAGAACAATATATTTTTTTAATATTTCTAATATTAGTTTTGCCTATCCAGTAATATTGGTTCAGAGAAGATCCAGCTATGTGTCGGGAAGACATTGAAGCAAATGGCCAAGAAACAGGCTTTATATCCCTTCTGTCAGGCTTGTATTGATTGTTTAAGGCTTGTGTTATGTGACAGCTTTGTTCCAGCTCAGCATAACTTGCTATATTAATATGCATGGTATGTAGGTGTATTTTGAAAGATATATAATGCTATAGCATGAACCAACATGCAGTCATAGAATAATAAAATCATTTGCTGGAAAGCACATTTTCTGGGCTTATACTTTTTCATATTGTAGATCCAAAGTGGTTTGAGAGCAATAATTCTGACTTGTACTCAAGAAATAAAACTAAATAATTAACAATACCTAGTGAGATATAACCTAATATACTGGACCTCAATTAAATATTGACCCTTTCAAGAAATTAAGGATACAAAGAGACATTGTTTCCCACTTTCTTCAAATAAATTAGGTCTCCAGAGACCAAGATGAAGAGATAGCAAAAGATACTCATAGCGATTTAACTTTGATTGTCAGTCACAAATTAAAATATTTCTATAATTTATCTATTGCTCTGTATTGCTCTGAAAATGCTTCACATTTTATGGTCTACTAAAAAAAAACTTTACATCAAAAAAGGAAAAAAATTGCTTTAATGTGTTGAATAAAATGTTGTACATGATCCAGAAGATGACTTTGGCATCAATCAAATAGAGGAAGAGTGCCTATGGCAGTCCTGCAATAATTTTAATTTTCATCCGATGACCCCGCCCCCCTCTGACGCACACGTACCACACAGGGACTTTCTTATGGCTTTCCCTGTGACGTCATAGGGGGTGGGTTTACCGGATGATGCCGTGTCCTTGTTTATAAAAGTACTGTCAGAAGAACGGGAGAGTCACACGGCGGGAACTTCAATTGGAACCATATCACCCGGGAAAGAAGAAGCAAGTTGCGGACGAGAAGACCGAAGGAAGGAGAAGAAGATGGAGGAAGAAGCCAGTGCAAGATGCGGACGAGAAGACCAAAGAAAGAAGCAGAGGAAGAAGAAGATGGAGGAAGAAACCCGAATGAAAGCAGAAAAAAAGAAGATGGAAGAAGAAGAAGCGCGGAAAGAAGACATTAATAAAGGAATTGTCAAAAAACAGCTATTGTCTTTTTTAAAATTTTTGACACTTTTTTTGGTGAAATGGTAGAGCTACAATGTACCCCATTACCATTTCAGACAGGGGGGGGCAGGATCCTAGGGGTCCCCTTTGTTAAAGGGGTCTTCCAGATTCCGATAAGCCCCCCACCCGCAGACCCCACAACCACCGGCCAGGGTTGTGTAGATGAGGCCCTTGTCCCCATCAACATGGGGACAAGGTGCTTTGGGGGGGACCCAAAAGCACCCTCCCCATGTTGAGGGCATGTAGCCTAGTACAGTTCAGGAGAGGGGGAGCGCTCTCTGTCCCCCTCTCTTTTCTGCCGCCGGCCAGGTTGCATGCTCGGATAAGGGGTGGAGTTCCCCTTAAAATTCATACCAGACCTGAAGGGCCTGGTATGGATATTTGGGGGAACCCACATCATTTTTTTTTATTTGACGGTGGGGTTCCCCTTAATATCCATACCAGACCTGATGGGCCTGGTAATTGAATTCGGGGGGACCCCACGCTTTTTTTTTTTTTTTTACATGAATGTATTTGCTCTGAATTGCCAGGAGCCGACAATTCATTATAGCCACGAGTGATTTTTTAAATGACTTTTTTTCCTTCAGAATGTCATTTTGTGCAGAGACTGTATGGGAAACCTTTAGTAAAAAAGGGGGGGTTAGGGGGAACAAAGGAACAATGCGCAAGTTATACCACTAGTAGAAGTTGAAGTATTAACGTCTACCACAGAGCAGTCATCAAAGTGATGATTAGGTTGCCGTAACCTTATACTCATAAGTATCAATATAAAGGTGGAGGGGTGGGGGAGGGGGAGGAGGGTAAAGAGTAGGAAAAAGGGAGGGGGAAAGGGGGGAAGGGGGAAAAGGGGATAACGATCTCAGAAGAGATCAAGAAAGAAAGGGGTTACTATTGGCAACAAATTAATGGTCTGGATAAGCTACTTCGGTACAAAAAAGTTTATTGGAGTATCAAAGTGTATCGCTACAAAAAGTATTTTAGCCTTTAAAAAGACGTCTTTTTAAAGGCTAAAATACTCTTTTTAGGACAAAAACTTGCGTATTAACCTTTAAATTAACATTTTTTATTTCTCCCATAGACTTCTAAAGGGAGTTTG
>JAJQKJ010000366.1:0-85663 GCA_029574335.1 Rana kukunoris | reverse complement strand
GCAATAATACATTGTACACACAGTGAATTGTCCTTTTTGAGCCTGAAAGGTATCCTGGAGGCACAACAATATCCATATCAGACCTGAAGGGCCTGTAATGGAATTTGGGGGGACCCCCACGCTTTTTTTGGTGTTTTTTATGAATGAATTCTCCTGCAATTGCCGGGAGCCGACAATTCATTATAGCCGCGAGTCTGTTTTAAACAGCTTTTTTTCTTTGGAGAATGTCATTTTGTGCAGGAACAGTTCTGACCACAGGAAAAGTGCGCTTTTTCACATGCTGACATTACACCCCCCATGGTACCAAATTTAAAGGAATATTTTAAATGACGTGGGGGTTCCCCCCAAATTCAATTAGAAGGCCCTTTAGGTCTGGTATGGATATTAAGGGGAACCCCGCTGTCAATTTAAAAAAAAATGACGTGGGGTTCCCCCCAAATATCCATAACCAGACCCTTCAGGTCTGGTGTGGATTTTAAGGGGAAATCCACCCAAAATTGAAAAAATAATGGCGTGGAGTTCCCCCTAAAATCCACACCAGACCCCTTATCCGAGCACGTTGACCTGGCCGGCCGCAGAAAAGAGGGGGGGACAGAATGCGCCCCCCCCTCTCCTGAACCGCACCAGGCCACATGCCCTCAACATTGGGAGGGTGCTTTGGGGTGCCCCCCAAAACACCTTGTCCCCATGTTGATGAGGACAAGGGTCTCTTCCTCACAACCCTTGCCCGGTGGTTGTGGGGGTATGCGGGTAGGGGGCTTATCGAAATCTGGAAGACCCCTTTAACAAAGAGGCCCCTCAGATCCCGGCCCCCCCCTGTGTGAAATGGTAATGCGGTTTTTGACAAGTCCTTTATTATCTTCTTTCTTCTTCTTTCCTTCGGGTTTCTTCTTCCTTCTTCTTCTTCCTCTGCTTCTTTCTTGGGTCTTGTAGTCCCGCATCTTGACCGGCGTGTTCTTCCATCTTCTTCTCCTTCCGCTGTCCTTCTCGTCCGCATCTTCTTCTGGTTCTTCTTCGCCGCAGGCGCCGCTTCCAATTGAATTCCCCGCTGTATGCCGGACCATGCCCCCCTCTGACGCCACGGGCAAGCTCTTAGGAAAGTCCCTGTGTGGTGCCTGTGCATCAGAGGGGGGCGTGGTCACATGTCAGAGGGCGGGGAATTCAATTGGAAGCTTGTGCGCGGCTTCTTCTATGCCGGAGTCGCCGCTTCCAATTGAATTGCCCGCCGTCTGATATGTGACCACGCCCCCCTCTGACGCACATGCACCACACAGGGACTTTCCGAAGAGCTTGCCCGTGGCGTCAGAGGGGGGCATGGTCCGGCATACAGCGGGGATTTCAATTGGAAGCGGCGAGAAGGACACCGGAAGATGGAAGAACATGCTGGTCAAGATGCGGGACTAGAAGACTCAAGAAAGAAGCAGAGGATGAAGAAGGAAGAAGAAACCCGAAGGAAAGAAGAAAAGAAGAAGAAAGAAGATAATAAAGGAGTTGTCAAAAACCGGCTCTTGTCTTTTTTTACACTTGACACTTTTTTTTCCCGTGAAATGGTAGAGGTACAATGTACCCCATTACCATTTCACACAGGGGGGGCCGGGATCTGGGGGGCCCCTTTGTTAAAGGGGTCTTCCAGATTTCGATAAGCCTCCTGCCCGCATACCCCCACAACCACCGGGCAAGGGTTGTGGGGAAGAGACCCTTGTCCTCATCAACATGGGGACAAGGTGTTTTGGGGGGCACCCCAAAGCACCCTCCCAATGTTGAGGGCATGTGGCCTGGTGCGGTTCAGGAGAGGGGGGGCGCACTCTGTCCCCCCTCTTTTCTGCGGCCGGCCAGGTCAACGTGCTCGGATAAGGGGTCGACTTTGTTTATGGCCAAAAACACAGCAAAAACACAGCAAACACAGCAAACGTGCAACGTGCAGTATGATCGACTGTGTTTATGGGCAAAACAACACAGCAAACGTGCAACGTGCAGTATGATCGACTGTGTTTATGGGCAAAACAACACAGCAAACGTGCAACGTGCAGTACGATCAACTGTGTTTATGGGCAAAACAACACAGCAAACGTGCAACGTGCAGTAAGATCGACTGTGTTTATGGGCAAAACAACACAGCAAATGTGCAACGTGCAGTATGATCGACTGTGTTTATGGGCAAAACAACACAGCAAACGTGCAACGTGCAGTATGATCGACTGTTTTTATGGGCAAAACAACACAGCAAGCGTGCAACGTGCAGTATGATCGACTGTGTTTATGGGCAAAACAACACAGCAAACGTGCAACGTGCAGTATGACCGACTGTGTTGATGGCAAAAAACACAGCAAACGTGCAACGTGCAGTATGATCGACTGTGTTTATGGCCAAAAACACAGCAAACGTGCTATGTGCAGTATGATCGACTGTGTTTATGGGCAAAACAACACAGCAAATGTGCAACATGCAGTATGATCGACTGTGTTTATGGGCAAAACAACACAGCAAACGTGCCGTATGATCGACTGTGTTTATGGCCAAAAACACACCAAACGTGCATCGTGCAGTATGATCGACTGTGTTTATGGCCAAAAACAACACAGCAAACGTGCAACGTGCAGTATGATCGACTGTGTTTATGGGCAAAACAACACAGCAAACGTGCAGTATGATCGACTGTGTTTATGGCCAAAAACACAGCAAACGTGCAACGTGCAGTATGATCGACTGTGTTTATGGCCAAAAACACAGCAAACGTGCAACGTGCAGTATGATCGACTGTGTTTATGGCCAAAAACAACACAGCAAACATGCAACGTGCAGTATGATCGACTGTGTTTATGGGCAAAACAACACAGCAAACGTGCAACGTGCAGTATGATCGACTGTGTTTATTGGCAAAAAACACAGCAAACGTGAAACGTGAAGTATGATCGACTGTGTTTATGGCCAAAAACACAGCAAATGTGCACCGTGCAGTATGATCTACTGTGTTTATGGCCAAAAACACCACAAACATGCAACGTGCAGTATGACCGACTGTGTTGATGGCAAAAAACACAGCAAACGTGCAACGTGCAGTATGATCGACTGTGTTTATGGCCAAAAACACAGGAAACGTGCAACGTGCAGTATGATCGACTGTGTTTATGGGCAAAAAACACACCAAACGTGCATCGTGCAGTATGATCGACTGTGTTTATGGCCAAAAAACAACACAGCAAACGTGCATTGTGCAGTATGATCGACTGTGTTTATGGGCAAAAAAACACGGCAAACGTGCAACGTGCAGTATGATCGACTGTGTTTATGGCCAAAAACACAGCAAACGTGCAACGTGCAGTATAATCGACTGTTTATGGGCAAAACAACACAGCAAATGTGCAACGTGCAGTATGATCGACTGTGTTTATGGGCAAAACAACACAGCAAACGTGCAACGTGCAGTATGATCGACTGTGTTTATGGGCAAAACAACACAGCAAATGTGCAACGTGCAGTATGATCGACTGTGTTTATGGGCAAAACAACACAGCAAATGTGCAACGTGCAGTATGATCGACTGTGTTTATGGGCACACAACACAGCAAACATGCAACGTGCAGTATGATCGACTGTGTTTATGGCCAAAACAACACAGCAAACGTGCAACGTGCAGTATGATCGACTGTGTTTATGGCCAAAAACACAGCAAACGTGCAACGTGCAGTATGATCGACTGTGTTTATGGGCAAAACAACACAGCAAACGTGCAGTATGATCGACTGTGTTTATGGCCAAAAACACAGCAAACGTGCAACGTGCAGTATGATCGACTGTGTTTATGGCCAAAAACAACACAGCAAATGTGCAATGTGCAGTATGATCGACTGTGTTTATGGCCAAAAACAACACAGCAATTATGCAACGTGCATTATGATCGACTTTGTTTATGGGCAAAAAAACACAGCAAACGTGCAACGTGCAGTATGATCGACTGTGTTTATGGCCAAAAACACATCAAACGTGCAACGTGCAGTATGATCGACTGTGTTTATGGCCAAAAACACAGCAAACGTGCAACGTACAGTATGATCGACTGTGTTTATGGCCAAAAACAACACAGCAAACGTGCAACGTGCAGTATGATCGACTGTGTTTATGGGCAAAACAACACAGCAAACGTGCAGTATGATCGACTGTGTTTATGGCCAAAAACACAGCAAACGTGCAACGTGCAGTATGATCCACTGTGTTTATGGCCAAAAACACAGCAAACGTGCAACGTGCAGTATGATCGACTGTGTTTATGGCCAAAAACAACACAGCAAACATGCAACGTGCAGTATGATCGACTGTGTTTATGGGCAAAACAACACAGCAAACGTGCAACGTGCAGTATGATCGACTGTGTTTATGGGCAAAACAACACAGCAAACGTGCAACGTGCAGTATGATCGACTGTGTTTATGGCCAAAAACACAGCAAATGTGCAACGTGCAGTATGATCGACTGTGTTTATGGGCAAAACAACACAGCAAACGTGCAACGTGCAGTATGACCGACTGTGTTGATGGCAAAAAACACAGCAAACGTGCAACGTGCAGTATGATCGACTGTGTTTATGGCCAAAAACACAGGAAACGTGCAACGTGCAGTATGATCGACTGTGTTTATGGGCAAAAACACACCAAACGTGCATCGTGCAGTATGATCGACTGTGTTTATGGCCAAAAACAACACAGCAAACGTGCATTGTGCAGTATGATCGACTGTGTTTATGGGCAAAAAAACACGGCAAACGTGCAACGTGCAGTATGATCGACTGTGTTTATGGCCAAAAACACAGCAAACGTGCAACGTGCAGTATAATCGACTGTTTATGGGCAAAACAACACAGCAAATGTGCAACGTGCAGTATGATCGACTGTGTTTATGGGCAAAACAACACAGCAAACGTGCAACGTGCAGTATGATCGACTGTGTTTATGGGCAAAACAACACAGCAAATGTGCAACGTGCAGTATGATCGACTGTGTTTATGGGCAAAACAACACAGCAAATGTGCAACGTGCAGTATGATCGACTGTGTTTATGGGCACACAACACAGCAAACATGCAACGTGCAGTATGATCGACTGTGTTTATGGCCAAAACAACACAGCAAACGTGCAACGTGCAGTATGATCGACTGTGTTTATGGGCAAAACAACACAGCAAACGTGCAGTATGATCGACTGTGTTTATGGCCAAAAACACAGCAAACGTGCAACGTGCAGTATGATCGACTGTGTTTATGGCCAAAAACAACACAGCAAATGTGCAATGTGCAGTATGATCGACTGTGTTTATGGCCAAAAACAACACAGCAATTATGCAACGTGCATTATGATCGACTTTGTTTATGGGCAAAAAAACACAGCAAACGTGCAACGTGCAGTATGATCGACTGTGTTTATGGCCAAAAACACATCAAACGTGCAACGTGCAGTATGATCGACTGTGTTTATGGCCAAAAACACAGCAAACGTGCAACGTACAGTATGATCGACTGTGTTTATGGCCAAAAACAACACAGCAAACGTGCAACGTGCAGTATGATCGACTGTGTTTATGGCCAAAAACAACACAGCAAACGTGCAACGTGCAGTATGATCGACTGTGTTTATGGCCAAAAACACATCAAACCTGCATCGTGCAGTATGATCGACTGTGTTTATGGCCAAAAACACAGCAAACGTGCAACGTGCAGTAAAATTGACTGTGTTTATGGGCAAAACAACACAGCAAACGTGCAACGTGCAGTATGATCGACTGTGTTTATGGCCAAAAACACAGCAAACGTGCAACGTGCAGTATGATCGACTGTGTTTATGGCCAAAAACAACAAAGCAAACATGCAACGTGCATTATGATCGACTGTGTTTATGGGCAAAACAACACAGCAAATGTGCAACGTGCAGTATAATCGACTGTGTTTATGGCCAAAAACACAGCAAATGTGCAACGTGCAGTATGGCCGACTGTGTTTATGGCCAAAAACACAGCAAACGTGCAACGTGCAGTATGATCGACTGTGTTTATGGCCAAAAACACAGCAAACGTGCAACGTGCAGTATGATCGACTGCGTTTATGGCCAAAAACAACACAGCAAACGTGCAACATGCAGTATGATCGACTGTGTTTATGGGCAAAACAACACAGCAAATGTGCAACGTGCAGTATGATCGACTGTGTTTAAGGGCACACAACACAGCAAACGTGCAACGTGCAGTATGATCGACTGTTTTTATGGGCAAAACAACACAGCAAACATGCAACGTGCAGTATGATTAACTGTGTTTATGGCCAAAAACACATCAAACGTGCATCGTGCAGTAAAATTGACTGTGTTTATGGGCAAAACAACACAGCAAACGTGCATTGTGCAGTATGATCGACTGTGTTTATGGGCAAAACAACACAGCAAACGTGCAACGTGCAGTATGATCGACTGTGTTTATGGGCAAAACAACACAGCAAACGTGCAACGTGCAGTATGATCGACTGTTTTTATGGGCAAAACAACACAGCAAGCGTGCAACGTGCAGTATGATCGACTGTGTTTATGGGCAAAACAACACAGCAAACGTGCAACGTGCAGTATGATCGACTGTGTTTATGGGGAAAACAACACAGCAAACGTGCAACGTGCATTATGATCGACTGTGTTTATGGGCAAAACAACACAGCAAACGTGCAACGTGCAGTAATCGACTTTGTTTATGGGCAAAAGAACACAGCAAACGTGCAGTATGATCGACTGTGTTTATGGCCAAAAACAACACAGCAAACGTGCAACGTGCAGTATGATCGACTGTGTTTATGGCCAAAAACACAGCAAACGTGCAACGTGCAGTATGATCGACTGTGTTTATGGGCAAAACAACACAGCAAACGTGCAACGTGCAGTATGATCGACTGTGTTTATGGCCAAAAACACATCAAACGTGCAACGTGCAGTATGATCGACTGTGTTTATGGCCAAAAACACAGCAAACGTGCAACGTGCAGTATGATCGACTGTGTTTATGGGCAAAACAACACAGCAAATGTGCAATGTGCAGTATGATCGGCTGTGTTTATGGGCAAAAAAACACAGCAAACGTGCAGTATGATCGACTTTGTTTATGGGCAAAACAACACAGCAAACGTGCAACGTGCAGTATGATCGACTGTGTTTATGGCCAAAAACACAGCAAACGTGCAACGTGCAGTATGATCGACTGTGTTTATGGCCAAAAACAACAAAGCAAACATGCAACGTGCATTATGATCGACTGTGTTTATGGGCAAAACAACACAGCAAATGTGCAACGTGCAGTATAATCGACTGTGTTTATGGCCAAAAACACAGCAAATGTGCAACGTGCAGTATGGCCGACTGTGTTTATGGCCAAAAACACAGCAAACGTGCAACGTGCAGTATGATCGACTGTGTTTATGGCCAAAAACACAGCAAACGTGCAACGTGCAGTATGATCGACTGCGTTTATGGCCAAAAACAACACAGCAAACGTGCAACATGCAGTATGATCGACTGTGTTTATGGGCAAAACAACACAGCAAATGTGCAACGTGCAGTATGATCGACTGTGTTTAAGGGCACACAACACAGCAAACGTGCAACGTGCAGTATGATCGACTGTTTTTATGGGCAAAACAACACAGCAAACATGCAACGTGCAGTATGATTAACTGTGTTTATGGCCAAAAACACATCAAACGTGCATCGTGCAGTAAAATTGACTGTGTTTATGGGCAAAACAACACAGCAAACGTGCAACGTGCAGTATGATCGACTGTGTTTATGGGCAAAACAACACAGCAAACGTGCAACGTGCAGTATGATCGACTGTTTTTATGGGCAAAACAACACAGCAAGCGTGCAACGTGCAGTATGATCGACTGTGTTTATGGGCAAAACAACACAGCAAACGTGCAACGTGCAGTATGATCGACTGTGTTTATGGGGAAAACAACACAGCAAACGTGCAACGTGCATTATGATCGACTGTGTTTATGGGCAAAACAACACAGCAAACGTGCAACGTGCAGTATGATCGACTTTGTTTATGGGCAAAAGAACACAGCAAACGTGCAGTATGATCGACTGTGTTTATGGCCAAAAACAACACAGCAAACGTGCAACGTGCAGTATGATCGACTGTGTTTATGGCCAAAAACACAGCAAACGTGCAACGTGCAGTATGATCGACTGTGTTTATGGGCAAAACAACACAGCAAACGTGCAACGTGCAGTATGATCGACTGTGTTTATGGCCAAAAACACATCAAACGTGCAACGTGCAGTATGATCGACTGTGTTTATGGCCAAAAAACACAGCAAACGTGCAACGTGCAGTATGATCGACTGTGTTTATGGGCAAAACAACACAGCAAATGTGCAATGTGCAGTATGATCGACTGTGTTTATGGGCAAAACAACACAGCAAATGTGCAGTATGATCGACTTTGTTTATGGGCAAAACAACACAGCAAACGTGCAACGTGCAGTATGATCGACTGTGTTTATGGGCAAAACAACACAGCAAACGTGCAACATGCAGTATGATCGACTGTGTTTATGGGCAAAACAACACAGCAAACGTGCAACATGCAGTATGATCGACTGTGTTTATGGGCAAAACAACACAGCAAACGTGCAACGTGCAGTATGATCGACTGTGTTTATGGCCAAAAACACATCAAACGTGCAACGTGCAGTATGATCGACTGTGTTTATGGCCAAAAACACAGCAAATGTGCAATGTGCAGTATGATCGACTGTGTTTATGGCCAAAAACAACACAGCAAATATGCAACGTGCAGTATGATCGACTTTGTTTATGGGCAAAAGAACACAGCAAACGTGCAATGTGCAGTATGATTAACTGTGTTTATGGGCAAAAAAACACAGCAAACGTGCAACGTGCAGTATGATCGACTGTGTTTATGGCCAAAAACACAGCAAACGTGCAACGTGCAGTATGATCGACTGTGTTTATGGCCAAAAATAACACAGCAAACATGCAATGTGCAGTATGATCGACTGTGTTTATGGGCAAAAACACAGCAAACGTGCAAAGTGCAGTATGATCGACTGTGTTTATGGGCAAAACAACACAGCAAACGTGCAACGTCCAGTAGGATCGACTGTGTTTATGGCCAAAAACACAGCAAACGTGCAACGTGCAGTATGATCGACTGTGTTTATGGGCAAAACAACACAGCAAACGTGCAGTATGATCGACTGTGTTTATGGCCAAAAACAACACAGCAAACGTGCAACGTGCAGTATGATCGACTGCGTTTATGGCCAAAAACAACACAGCAAACATGCAACGTGCATTATGATCGACTGTGTTTATGGGCAAAAGAACACAGCAAACGTGCATTGTGCAGTATGATCGACTGTGTTTATGGGCAAAACAACACAGCAAACGTGCAACGTGCAGTATGATCGACTGTGTTTATGGGCAAAACAACACAGCAAACGTGCAACGTGCAGTATGATCAACTGTGTTTATGGGCAAAACAACACAGCAAACGTGCAACGTGCAGTATGATCGACTGTGTTTATGGGCAAAACAACACAGCAAACGTGCAACGTGCAGTATGATCGACTGTGTTTATGGGCAAAACAACACAGCAAACGTGCAACGTGCAGTATGATCGACTGTGTTTATGGGCAAAACAACACAGCAAACGTGCAACGTGCAGTATGATCGACTGTTTTTATGGGCAAAACAACACAGCAAGCGTGCAACGTGCAGTATGATCGACTGTGTTTATGGGCAAAACAACACAGCAAACGTGCAACGTGCAGTATGATCGACTGTGTTTATGGGCAAAACAACACAGCAAATGTGCAACGTGCATTATGATCGACTGTGTTTATGGGCAAAACAACACAGCAAACGTGCAACGTGCAGTATGATCGACTTTGTTTATGGGCAAAAGAACACAGCAAACGTGCAGTATGATCGACTGTGTTTATGGCCAAAAACAACACAGCAAACGTGCAACGTGCAGTATGATCGACTGTGTTTATGGCCAAAAACACAGCAAACGTGCAACGTGCAGTATGATCGACTGTGTTTATGGGCAAAACAACACAGCAAACGTGCAGTATGATCGACTGTGTTTATGGCCAAAAACACATCAAACGTGCAACGTGCAGTATGATCGACTGTGTTTATGGCCAAAAACACAGCAAACGTGCAACGTGCAGTATGATCGACTGTGTTTATGGGCAAAACAACACAGCAAATGTGCAATGTGCAGTATGATCGACTGTGTTTATGGGCAAAAAAACACAGCAAACGTGCAGTATGATCGACTGTGTTTATGGGCAAAACAACACAGCAAACGTGCAACATGCAGTATGATCGACTGTGTTTATGGGCAAAACAACACAACAAACGTGCAACATGCAGTATGATCGACTGTGTTTATGGGCAAAACAACACAGCAAACGTGCAACGTGCAGTATGGTCGACTGTGTTTATGGGCAAAACAACACAGCAAACGTGCAACATGCAGTATGATCGACTGTGTTTATGGGCAAAACAACACAGCAAATGTGCAACGTGCAGTATGATCGACTGTGTTTAAGGGCACACAACACAGCAAACGTGCAACGTGCAGTATGATCGACTGTGTTTATGGCCAAAAACACATCAAACGTGCAACGTGCAGTATGATCGACTGTGTTTATGGCCAAAAACACAGCAAATGTGCAATGTGCAGTATGATCGACTGTGTTTATGGCCAAAAACAACACAGCAAATATGCAACGTGCAGTATGATCGACTTTGTTTATGGGCAAAAGAACACAGCAAACGTGCAATGTGCAGTATGATTAACTGTGTTTATGGGCAAAAAAACACAGCAAACGTGCAACGTGCAGTATGATCGACTGTGTTTATGGCCAAAAACACAGCAAACGTGCAACGTGCAGTATGATCGACTGTGTTTATGGGCAAAACAACACAGCAAACGTGCAACATGCAGTATGATCGACTGTGTTTATGGCCAAAAATAACACAGCAAACATGCAATGTGCAGTATGATCGAC
The DNA here is from genome assembly GCA_029574335.1 of Rana kukunoris. Classification (NCBI taxonomy): domain Eukaryota; kingdom Metazoa; phylum Chordata; class Amphibia; order Anura; family Ranidae; genus Rana; species Rana kukunoris. Next base: position 74,584 of record JAJQKJ010000366.1, on the reverse strand, counting down.
TGTGTTGATGGCAAAAAACACAGCAAACGTGCAACGTGCAGTATGATCGACTGTGTTTATGGCCAAAAACACAGGAAACGTGCAACGTGCAGTATGATCGACTGTGTTTATGGCCAAAAACAACACAGCAAACGTGCAACGTGCAGTATGATCGACTGTGTTTATGGCCAAAAACAACACAGCAAACATGCAACGTGCAGTATGATCGACTGTGTTTATGGGCACACAACACAGCAAACGTGTAACGTGCAGTATGATTAACTGTGTTTATGGCCAAAAACAACACAGCAAACGTGCAACGTGCAGTATGATCGACTGTGTTTATGGCCAAAAACACAGCAAATGTGCAACGTGCAGTATGATCGACTGTGTTTATGGGCAAAACAACACAGCAAACGTGCAACGTGCAGTATGACCGACTGTGTTGATGGCAAAAAACACAGCAAACGTGCAACGTGCAGTATGATCGACTGTGTTTATGGCCAAAAACACAGCAAACGTGCAACGTGCAGTATGATCGACTGTGTTTATGGCCAAAAACACAGCAAACATGCAACGTGCAGTATGATCGACTGTGTTTATGGGCAAAACAACACAGCAAACGTGTAACGTGCAGTATGATTAACTGTGTTTATGGCCAAAAACAACACAGCAAGCGTGCAACGTGCAATATGATCGACTGTGTTTATGGCCAAAAACAACACAGCAAATGTGCAACATGCAGTATGATCGACTGTGTTTATGGGCAAAACAACACAGCAAACGTGCAACGTGCAGTATGATCGACTGTGTTTATGGGCAAAACAACACAGCAAACGTGCAACGTGCAGTATGATCGACTGTGTTTATGGCCAAAAACACAGCAAATGTGCAACGTGCAGTATGATCGACTGTGTTTATGGGCAAAACAACACAGCAATTGTGCAACGTGCAGTATGACCGACTGTGTTGATGGCAAAAAATACAGCAAACGTGCAACGTGCAGTATGATCGACTGTGTTTATGGCCAAAAACACAGGAAACATGCAACGTGCAGTATGATCGACTGTGTTTATGGGCAAAACAACACAGCAAACGTGCCGTATGATCGACTGTGTTTATGGCCAAAAACACACCAAACGTGCATCGTGCAGTATGATCGACTGTGTTTATGGCCAAAAACAACACAGCAAACGTGCAACGTGCAGTATGATCGACTGCGTTTATGGCCAAAAACAACACAGCAAACGTGCAACGTGCATTATGATCGACTGTGTTTATGGGCAAAAGAACACAGCAAACGTGCATTGTGCAGTATGATCGACTGTGTTTATGGGCAAAAAACACGGCAAACGTGCAACGTGCAGTATGATCGACTGTGTTTATGGGCAAAACAACACAGCAAACGTGCAACGTGCAGTATGATCGACTGTGTTTTTGGGCAAAACAACACAGCAAACGTGCAACGTGCAGTATGATCGACTGTGTTTATGGGCAAAACAACACAGCAAACGTGCAACGTGCAGTATGATCGACTGTTTTTATGGGCAAAACAACACAGCAAACGTGCAACGTGCAGTATGATCGACTGTGTTTATGGGCAAAACAACACAGCAAACGTGCAACGTGCAGTATGATCGACTGTGTTTATGGCCAAAAACACAGCAAACGTGCAACGTGCCGTATGATCGACTGTGTTTATGGCCAAAAACACAGCAAACGTGCAACGTGCCGTATGATCGACTGTGTTTATGGCCAAAAACACAGCAAACGTGCAACGTGCCGTATGATCGACTGTGTTTATGGACAAAACAACACAGCAAACGTGCAATGTGCAGTGTGATCGACTGTGTTTATGGGCAAAACAACACAGCAAACGTGCAACGTGCAGTATGATCGACTGTGTTTATGGCCAAAAACAACACATCAAACGTGCAACGTGCAGTATGATCGACTGTGTTTATGGCCAAAAACAACACAGCAAATATGCAACGTGCATTATGATCGACTTTGTTTATGGGCAAAAGAACACAGCAAACGTGCAATGTGCAGTATGATAGACTGTGTTTATGGGCAAAACAACACAGCAAACGTGCAACGTCCAGTAGGATCGACTGTGTTAAGGGCCAAAAACACAGCAAACCCTGCAACATGCAGTATGATCGACTGTGTTTATGGCCAAAACAACACAGCAAACATGCAACGTGCATTATGATCGACTGTGTTTATGGGCAAAAGAACACAGCAAACGTGCATTGTGCAGTATGATCGACTGTGTTTATGGGCAAAAAAACACAGCAAACGTGCAGCGTGCAGTATGATCGACTGTGTTTATGGCCAAAAACACAGCAAACGTGCAAAGTGCAGTATGATCGACTGTGTTTATGGCAAAACAACACAGCAACGTGCAACGTCTAGTATGACCGACTGTCTTTATGGCCAAAAACACAGCAAACGTGCAACGTGCAGTATGATCGACTGTGTTTATGGCCAAAAACACAGCAAACCTGCAACGTGCAGTATGATCGACTGTGTTTATGGCAAAACAACACAGCAAACGTGCAGTATGATCGACTGTGTTTATGGCCAAAAACACATCAAACGTGCAACGTGCAGTATGATCGACTGTGTTTATGGCCAAAAAACACAGCAAACGTGCAACGTGCAGTATGATCGACTGTGTTTTTATGGCCAAAAACAACACAGCAAACATGCAACGGCATTATGATCGACTTGTTTATGGCCAAAAAAAACAACACAGCAAACGTGCAACGTGCAGTATAATCGACTGTGTTTATGGCCAAAAACACAGCAAACGTGCAACGTGCAGTATGATCGACTGTGTTTATGGGCAAAACAACACAGCAAACGTGCAATGTGCAGTATGATCGACTGTGTCTATGGCCAAAAACACAGCAAACGTGCAACGTGCAGTATGATCGACTGTGTTTATGGGCAAAACAACACAGCAAATGTACAATGTGCAGTATGATCGACTGTGTTTATGGGCAAAAAAACACAGCAAACGTGCAGTATGATCGACTTTGTTTATGGGCAAAACAACACAGCAAACGTGCAACGTGCAGTATGATTGACTGTGTTTATGGGCAAAACAACACAGCAAACGTGCAACGTGCAGTATGATCGACTGTGTTTATGGCCAAAAACACAGCAAATGTGCAATGTGCAGTATGATCGACTGTGTTTATGGCCAAAAACAACACAGCAAATATGCAACGTGCATTATGATCGACTTTGTTTATGGGCAAAAGAACACAGCAAACGTGCAATGTGCAGTATGAGCGACTGTGTTTATGGCCAAAAACACAGCAAACGTGCAACGTGCAGTATGATCGAGTGTTTATGGCCAAAAACACAGCAAACGTGCACGTGCAGTATGATCGACTGTGTTTGGGCAAAACAACACAGCAAACGTGCAACGTCCAGTAGGATCGACTGTGTTATGGCCAAAAACACAGCAAACGTGCAACATGCAGTATGATCGACTGTGTTTATGGCAAAACACACAGCAAACGTGCAATGTGCAGTATGATCGACTGTGTCTATGGCCAAAAACACAGCAAACGTGCAACGTGCAGTATGATCGACTGTGTTTATGGGCAAAACAACACAGCAAATGTACAATGTGCAGTATGATCGACTGTGTTTATGGGCAAAAAAACACAGCAAACGTGCAGTATGATCGACTTTGTTTATGGGCAAAACAACACAGCAAACGTGCAACGTGCAGTATGATCGACTGTGTTTATGGGCAAAACAACACAACAAACGTGTAACATGCAGTATGATCGACTGTGTTTATGGGCAAAACAACACAGCAAACGTGCAACGTGCAGTATGATCGACTGTGTTTATGGGCAAAACAACACAGCAAACGTGCAACATGCAGTATGATCGACTGTGTTTAAGGGCACACAACACAGCAAACGTGCAACGTGCAGTATTGATCGACTGTGTTTTTCTGGCCAAAAACACATCAAACGTGCAACGTGCAGTAATGATCGACTGTGTTTATTGGCCAAAAACACAGCAAAATGTGCAATGTGCAGTATGATCGACTGTGTTTATGGCCAAAAACAACACAGCAAATATGCAACGTGCAGTATGATCGACTTTGTTTATGGGCAAAAGAACAACAGCAAACGTGCAATGTGCAGTATGATTAACTGTGTTTATGGCAAAAAAACACAGCAAACGTGCAACGTGCAGTATGATCGACTGTGTTTATGGCCAAAAACACAGCAAACGTGCAACGTGCAGTATGATCGACTGTGTTTAGGGCAAAACAACACAGCAAACGTGCAACATGCAGTATGATCGACTGTGTTTATGGCCAAAAATAACACAGCAAACATGCAATGTGCAGTATGATCGACTGTGTTGATGGCAAAAAACACAGCAAACGTGCAACGTGCAGTATGATCGACTGTGTTTATGGCCAAAAACACAGGAAACGTGCAACGTGCAGTATGATCGACTGTGTTTATGGGCAAAACAACACAGCAAACGTGCAGTATGATCGACTGTGTTTATGGCCAAAAACAACACAGCAAACGTGCAACGTGCAGTATGATCGACTGCGTTTATGGCCAAAAACAACACAGCAAACATGCAACGTGCATTATGATCGACTGTGTTTATGGCCAAAAACAACACAGCAAACATGCAACGTGCAGTATGATCGACTGTGTTTATGGGCACACAACACAGCAAACGTGTAACGTGCAGTATGATTAACTGTGTTTATGGCCAAAAACAACACAGCAAACGTGCAACGTGCAGTATGATCGACTGTGTTTATGGCCAAAAACACAGCATATGTGCAACGTGCAGTATGATCGACTGTGTTTATGGGCAAAACAACACAGCAAACATGCAACGTGCAGTATGACCGACTGTGTTGATGGCAAAAAACACAGCAAACGTGCAACGTGCAGTATGATCGACTGTGTTTATGGCCAAAAACACAGCAAACGTGCAACGTGCAGTATGATCGACTGTGTTTATGGGCAAAACAACACAGCAAACGTGTAACGTGCAGTATGATTAACTGTGTTTATGGCCAAAAAACAACACAGCAAGCGCGTGCAACGTGCAATATGATCGACTGTGTTTATGGCCAAAAACAACACAGCAAATGTGCAACATGCAGTATGATCGACTGTGTTTTATGGGCAAAACAACACAGCAAACGTGCAACGTGCAGTATGATCGACTGTGTTTATGGGCAAAACAACACAGCAAACGTGCAACGTGCAGTATGATCGACTGTGTTTATGGCCAAAAACACAGCAAATGTGCAACGTGCAGTTATGATCGACTGTGTTTATGGGCAAAACAACACAGCAAACGTGCAACGTGCAGTATGACCGACTGTGTTGATGGCAAAAAAACACAGCAAACGTGCAACGTGCAGTATGATCGACTGTGTTTAATGCCAAAAACACAGGAAACATGCAACGTGCAGTATGATCGACTGTGTTTATGGCAAAACAACACAGCAAACGTGCCGTATATCGACTGTGTTTATGGCCAAAAACACACCAAACGTGCATCGTGCAGTATGATCGACTGTGTTTATGGCCAAAAACAACACAGCAAACGTGCAACGTGCATTATGATCGACTGCGTTTATGGCCAAAAACAACACAGCAAACGTGCAACGTGCATTATGATCGACTGTGTTTATGGGCAAAAGAACACAGCAAACGTGCATTGTGCAGTATGATCGACTGTGTTTATGGCAAAAAACACGGCAAAACGTGCAACGTGCAGTATGATCGACTGTGTTTATGGGCAAAACAACACAGCAAACGTGCAACGTGCAGTATGATCGACTGTGTTTATGGGCAAAACAACACAGCAAACGTGCAACGTGCAGTATGATCGACTGTGTTTATGGGCAAAACAACACAGCAAACGTGCAACGTGCAGTAAATCGACTGTGTTTATGGGCAAAACAACACAGCAAATGTGCAACGTGCAGTATGATCGACTGTTTTTAATGGCAAAACAACACAGCAAACGTGCAACGTGCAGTATGATCGACTGTGTTTATGGGCAAAACAACACAGCAAACGTGCAACGTGCAGTATGATCGACTGTTTTTATGGGCAAAACAACACAGCAAACGTGCAACGTGCAGTATGATCGACTGTGTTTATGGGCAAAACAACACAGCAAACGTGCAACGTGCAGTATGATCGACTGTGTTTATGGCCAAAAACACAGCAAACACGTGCAACGTGCCGATATCGACTGTGTTTATGGCCAAAAACACAGCAAACGTGCAACGTGCGTATGATCGACTGTGTTTATGGCCAAAAACACAGCAAACGTGCAACGTGCCGTATGATCGACTGTGTTTATGGACAAAACAACACAGCAAACGTGCAATGTGCAGTATGATCGACTGTGTTTATGGGCAAAACAACACAGCAAACGTGCAACGTGCAGTGTGATCGACTGTGTTTATGGCCAAAAACAACACATCAAACGTGCAACGTGCAGTATGATCGACTGTGTTTATGGCCAAAAACAACACAGCAAATATGCAACGTGCATTATGATCGACTTTGTTTATGGGCAAAAGAACACAGCAAACGTGCAATGTGCAGTATGAGCGACTGTGTTTATGGGCAAAAACACAGCAAACGTGCAACGTGCAGTATGATAGACTGTGTTTATGGGCAAAACAACACAGCAAACGTGCAACGTCCAGTAGGATCGACTGTGTTTAAGGCCAAAAACACAGCAAACCTGCAACATGCAGTATGATCGACTGTGTTTATGGCCAAAAACAACACAGCAAACATGCAACGTGCATTATGATCGACTGTGTTTATGGGCAAAAGAACACAGCAAACGTGCATTGTGCAGTATGATCGACTGTGTTTATGGGCAAAAAAACACAGCAAACGTGCAGCGTGCAGTATGATCGACTGTGTTTATGGCCAAAAACACAGCAAACGTGCAAAGTGCAGTATGATCGACTGTGTTTATGGGCAAAACAACACAGCAAACGTGCAACGTCTAGTATGACCGACTGTCTTTATGGCCAAAAACACAGCAAACGTGCAACGTGCAGTATGATCGACTGTGTTTATGGCCAAAAACACAGCAAACGTGCAACGTGCAGTATGATCGACTGTGTTTATGGGCAAAACAACACAGCAAACGTGCAGTATGATCGACTGTGTTTATGGCCAAAAACACATCAAACGTGCAACGTGCAGTATGATCGACTGTTTTATGGCCAAAAACACAGCAAACGTGCAACGTGCAGTATGATCGACTGTGTTTACCAAAAAAACACAGCAAACATGCAACGTGCATTATGATCGACTGTGTTTATGGGCAAAAAAACACAGCAAACGTGCAACGCAGTATAATCGACTGTGTTTATGGGCAAAAAACCCAGCAAACGTGCAACGTGCAGTATGATCGACTGTGTTTATGGGCAAAACAACACAGCAAACGTGCAATGTGCAGTATGATCGACTGTGTTTATGGCCAAAAACACTGCAAACGTGCAACGTGCAGTATGATCGACTGTGTTTATGGGCAAAACAACACAGCAAATGTACAATGTGCAGTATGATCGACTGTGTGTTAGGGCAAAAAACACAGCAAACGTCAGTATGATCGACTTTGTTTATGGGCAAAACAACACAGCAAACGTGCAACGTGCAGTATGATTGACTGTGTTTATGGGCAAAACAACACAGCAAACGTGCAACGTGCAGTATGATCGACTGTGTTTATGGCCAAAAACACAGCAAATGTGCAATGTGCAGTATGATCGACTGTGTTTATGGCCAAAAACAACACAGCAAATATGCAACGTGCATTATGATCGACTTTGTTTATGGGCAAAAGAACACAGCAAACGTGCAATGTGCAGTATGAGCGACTGTGTTTATGGCCAAAAACACAGCAAACGTGCAACGTGCAGTATGATCGACTGTGTTTATGGCCAAAAACACAGCAAACGTGCAACGTGCAGTATGATCGACTGTGTTTATGGGCAAAACAACACAGCAAACGTGCAACGTCCAGTAGGATCGACTGTGTTTATGGCCAAAAACACAGCAAACGTGCAACATGCAGTATGATCGACTGTGTTTATGGGCAAAACAACACAGCAAACGTGCAATGTGCAGTATGATCGACTGTGTCTATGGCCAAAAACACAGCAAACGTGCAACGTGCAGTATGATCGACTGTGTTTATGGGCAAAACAACACAGCAAATGTACAATGTGCAGTATGATCGACTGTGTTTATGGGCAAAAAAACACAGCAAACGTGCAGTATGATCGACTTTGTTTATGGGCAAAACAACACAGCAAACGTGCAACGTGCAGTATGATTGACTGTGTTTATGGGCAAAACAACACAGCAAAAACGTGCAACGTGCAGTATGATCGACTGTGTTTATGCCAAAAACACAGCAAATGTGCAATGTGCAGTATGATCGACTGTGTTTATGGCCAAAAACAACACAGCAAATATGCAACGTGCATTATGATCGACTTTGTTTATGGGCAAAAGAACACAGCAAACGTGCAATGTGCAGTATGAGCGACTGTGTTTATGGCCAAAAACACAGCAAACGTGCAACGTGCAGTATGATCGACTGTGTTTATGGCCAAAAACACAGCAAACGTGCAACGTGCAGTATGATCGACTGTGTTTATGGGCAAAACAACACAGCAAACGTGCAACGTCCAGTAGGATCGACTGTGTTTATGGCCAAAAACACAGCAAACGTGCAACATGCAGTATGATCGACTGTGTTTATGGCCAAAAACAACACAGCAAACATGCAACGTGCATTATGATCGACTGTGTTTATGGCCAAAAAAACACAGCAAACGTGCAGCGTGCAGTATGATCGACTGTGTTTATGGCCAAAAACACAGCAAACGTGCAAAGTGCAGTATGATCGACTGTGTTTATGAGCAAAACAACACAGCAAACGAGCAAACGTGCAGTATGATCGACTGTGTTTATGGCCAAAAACACATCAAACGTGCAACGTGCAGTATGATCGACTGTGTTTATGGCCAAAAACACAGCAAACGTGCAACGTGCAGTATGATCGACTGTGTTTATGGCCAAAAACAACACAGCAAACATGCAACGTGCATTATGATCGACTGTGTTTATGGGCAAAAAACACAGCAAACGTGCAACGTGCAGTATAATCGACTGTGTTTATGGCCAAAAACACAGCAAACGTGCAACGTGCAGTATGATCGACTGTGTTTATGGGCAAAACAACACAGCAAACGTGCAACGTCCAGTATGATCGACTGTGTTTATGGCCAAAAACACAGCAAATGTGCAACGTGCAGTATGATCGACTGTGTTTATGGGCAAAAAAACACAGCAAACGTGCAGTATGATCGACTTTGTTTATGGGCAAAACAACACAGCAAACGTGCAACGTGCAAGTATGATCGACTGTGTTTATGGGCAAAACAACACAGCAAACGTGCAACGTCCAGTATGATCGACTGTGTTTATGGCCAAAAACACAGCAAACGTGCAACGTGCAGTATGATCGACTGTGTTTATGGGCAAAAAAACACAGCAAACGTGCAGTATGATCGACTTTGTTTATGGGCAAAACAACACAGCAAACGTGCAACGTGCAGTATTATCGACTGTGTTTATGGGCAAAACAACACAGCAAACGTGCAACGTGCATTATGATCGACTGTGTTTATGGGCAAAAGAACACAGCAAACGTGCATTGTGCAGTATGATCGACTGTGTTTATGGGCAAAACAACACAGCACACGTGCAACATGATCAACTGTGTTTATGGCCAAAAACAACACAGCAAACGTGCAACATGCAGTATGATCGACTGTGTTTATGGCCAAAAACAACACAGCAAACATGCAACGTGCATTATGATCGACTGTGTTTATGGGCAAAAGAACACAGCAAACGTGCATTGTGCAGTATGATCGACTGTGTTTATGGGCAAAACAACACAGCACACGTGCAACATGATCGACTGTGTTTATGGCCAAAAACACAGCAAACGTGCAACGTGCAGTATGATCGACTGTGTTTATGAGCAAAACAACACAGCAAATGTGCAACGTGCAGTATGATCGACTGTGTTTAAGGCCAAAAACACAGCAAACGTGCAGTATGATCGACTGTGTTTAAGGCCAAAAACACAGCAAACGTGCAACGTGCAGTATGATCGACTGTGTTTATGAGCAAAACAACACAGCAAATGTGCAACGTGCAGTATGATCGACTGTGTTTATGGCCAAAAACACAGCAAACGTGCAGTATGATCGACTGTGTTTATGGGCAAAACAACACAGCACACGTGCAACATGATCGACTGTGTTTATGGCCAAAAACAACACAGCAAACGTGCCATGTGCAGTATGATCGACTGTGTTTATGGCCAAAAACACAGCAAACGTGCAACGTGCGGTATGATCGACTGTGTTTATGGGCAAAAACACAGCAAACGTATAGTACAGCACAATCTCCTGCCTGACAAATACTAATAGCAGATCTAGCTAAGCTATACAGTGTATAAATATATGTACAACTCCTAAGGATTTATATATATTCTCTACACACTGTGGGGTAGATTCACATAGATCAGCGATCCGCCTGCGCCAGTTTTTGAGGCAAGTGCTGTATTCAGAAAGCACTTGCCTCGTAAGTTGCCCTGGCGGATCGTAAATCCCCCGGCGGAATGCAAATTCCGCGGCTAGGGGGAGTTTACTATTTAAATTACGCGCGTCCCCGCTAAATATCCCAGCGTGCATTGCTTCAAATGACGTCGCAAGGACGTCATTGTTTTCGACGTTAACGCAATTAACGTATGGCCGTATTCCCGAACGACTTACGTAAACGACGTAAAAAATTGAAAACTCGACACGGGAACGACGGCCATACTTAACATAGGATACGCCGCACTTACCCCGCATATAGCAAGGGTAACTATCCGCCGGAAAAAGCCGAACGCAAACGACGTAAAAAAAAAAGTGACGGCCGGGCGTTCGCTTCAGAATCGGCGGTTCTCCTCATTTGCATATTCATCGCGTATACTAACAGAAGCGCCACCTAGCGGACAGCGGGAGATTGCAGCCTTAGATCCGACAGTGTAACTCACTTACACCAGTCGGCTCTAAGGGAGATCTATGCGGAACCTGATTCGAGGAATCAGCCGCATAGATCCGAGCGTCGGATCTCACAGATACGACGGTGTATTAGTAGATACACCGTCGTATCTCTATGTGAATCTACCCCTGTAAATTTAACTATACTGACTACTAGCCTTCCTGCTCTATCTATCTATCTATCTATCTATCTATCTATCTATCTATCTGGTAGAAAAGACACTGTGGGGCTGATTTACTATTGTCACTGCGCTGCAACGGTTCATGCCTTAATTAATGCGCTGGATGAAGCCTTAATTAGGAGCATGAACCGGCCGCAGCAGCAGCGCAATGCAATTGATAAGTAAAGCCACCGCCAAACTCCCTGTTAAAGTCTATAGGGGAAATCTGAAGTGTTCATTTTAAAGGCTAATCTGCAAGTTTTGTCCTAAAAAGTGTTTGGGGACCTCAGTCCTGCCCCAGGGGACACGTATCATTGCTTTTTTATTTTTTTAAACGGACGTTTTTTTCGGGAGCAGTGATTTTAATAATGCTAAAAGTGCAACAATAAAAGTGTAATATTCCTTTAAATTTCGTACCATGGGGGGGTGTAATGTCAGCATGTGAAAAAGCGCACTTTTCCTGTGGTTAGAAATGTCCCTGCACAAAAGAAAAAAAGCCGTTTAAAACTGACTCGCGGCTATAATGAATTGTCGGCTCCCGGGAATTGTGAGACATTCATTCATAAAACAAAAAAAAAAAGCGTGGGGGTCCCCCCAAATTCCATTAGAAGGCCCTTTAGGTCTGATATGGGTATTAACCACTTGAGGCCCGCGCTACCGTCGGATGACGGCAACAGCGCGGGCCTGAATAGCCAACATGCCGTCATTTGACGGCATTTCATTCTGGCGTTCCCAGCGCGCGCTGTAGAGCGCGCTGCGGGGAAGCCCTGTGTTGTCCGTGTCCCTTGGACACGGCCAATCACAGATCGCGGCAAACGGCCAATCAGAGCGGCCGTTTGCGATGCGATCTGTGGGCGAATGAGAGATGATCTCTCATAGATCATCTCTCATTGTCCGCTCACACAGAGACAATGTCCTGTCTCTGGAGGGAGGAGCCCGATCTGTGTTCCTTCCTACATAGGGACACAGATCGGTCACCCCCCCAGTCACCCCCCCTCCCCCCACAGTTAGAACACACCTAGCATACACATTTAACCCCTTCCTCACCCCCTAGTGTTAACCCCTTCAATGCCAGTCACATTTATACTGTAATTAGTGCATATTTATAGCACTGATCGCAGAATAAATGTGAATGGCACCAAAAATGTGTCAAAAGTGTCCGATGTGTCCGCCATAACGTCGCAGTACCAATAAAAATCGCAGATCGCCGCCATTTCTAGTAAAAAAAAAATAATAAAAAATAATAATTCTCTCCCCTATTTTGTAAGCGCTATAACTTTTGTGCAAACCAGTCGCTTATTGCGATTTTTTTTTTTTTTTTACCAAAAATATGTAGAAGAATACGTATCGCCCTAAGCTGAGAAAAAAAATGTGTTTTTTTTTTAATTGGGATATTTATTATAGCAACAAGTAAAAAATATTGTATTTTTCTTCAAAATTGTCGCTCTTTTTTGTTTATAACGCAAAAAATAAAAATCGCACAGGCGATCAAATACCACCAAAAGAAAGCTCTACTTGTGGGGAAAAAAGGACGTAAATTTTGTTTGGGAGCCACGTCGCACGACCGCGCAATTGTCAGTTAAAACGACGCAGTGCCGAAAGCTGAAATTTTACCTGGGCAGGAGGGGGGTGTAAGTGCCCAGTATGCAAGTGGTTAAGGGGAACCCTGCCGTCAATTTAAAAAAATTACGTGGGGTTCCCCCCAAATATCCATACCAGGCCCTTCAGGTCTGGTGTGGATTTTAAGGGGAACTCCACCCCATTTTTTTTTTTAAATGGTGTGGAGTCCCCCCCAAAATCCACACCAGACCCTTATCCGAGCACGTTGACCTGGCTGGCCGCAGAAAAGAGGGGGGGACAGAGCGCGACCATCTTCTTCTTTTCTTCTTTCCTTCGGGTTTCTTCCTCCATCTTCTTCTTCTTCCTCTGCTTCTTTCTTGGGTCTTCTAGTGCCGCATCTTGACTGGTGTCTTCTTCCATCTTCTTCTCCTTCCGCTGGCCTTCTCGTCCGCATCTTTTTCTTCTTCTTCGCGGGAGGCGCCGCTTCCAATTGAATTCCCCGCTGTGTGCCGGACCACGCCCCCCTCTGACGCCATGGGTAATCTCCTAGGAAAGTCCCCGTGTGCTGCATGTGTGTCAGAGGGGGGTGTGGTCACATGAGCGTCAGCCGGCAGGCAATTCAATTGGAAGCTTGTGCGCGGCTTCTTCTTCGCCGGAGGCTCGGCTTCCAATTGAATTGCCCGCTGTCTGACGTCTTTTTTTACACTTGACAATGTACCCCATTACCATTTCACATAGGGGGGGCCGGGATCTGGGGGGCCCCTTTGTTAAAGGGGTCTTCCAGATTTCGATAAGCCTCCTGCCCACAGACCCCCACAACCACCGGGCAAGGGTTGTGGGGATGAGGTTCTTGTCCCCATCAACATGGGGACAAGGTGCTTTGGGGGGCACCCATCATTTTTTTAAAAATGACGGCGGGGTTTCCCTTAATATCCATATCAGACCTGAAGGGCCTGTAATGGAATTTGGGGGGACCCCCACACTTTTTTTTTTATTTTTATGAATGAATCTTTTCCCAATTGCCAGGAGCCGACAATTCATTATAGCCGCGAGTCAGTTTTAAACCGCTTTTTTCCTTCAGAATGTCACTTTTCACATGCTGACATTACACCCAGGGCCGCCATCAGGGGGGTACAGACAGTACACCTGTAAGGGGCCTGGAGGCCCCCAGGGCCCCAGATGGTAACCCCCCTCTTTTTTGCTTTAGTTTTTCTAAAAAAATAAATGTTTTTAATATTTTATTTATTTTATTTTTTATTAAAGAGTCAATTTTTTGGCTTTTATTTTTTTAGCAGTCCGGAGGTCCCCAGGGGCCCAGAGGCCACCAGGACCCCGGGTGGAAACATTGCAAAATGTCATCTCAGCTACCTCAAACTCGTCTACACCTTTGCAACCACACAATCTCGTCTCAGCAACCTAACGCCCGTTCAGACCTTTGCAGCTATACAAAGTCGTCTTAGCAAACTGACACTCATTTGACACCATTGCAAACGCAACATCGTCTCAGCAACCTGACACCCGTTCAGACCTTTGCAGCCATACATAGTCATCTCAGCAGCCCGACACTCACTTGAGACCATTGCAAACGCAACATCGTCTCAGCAACCCCTCACTTGTTGAGACCCGTGCAACCACACAAGGCCATCTCAAAACAAACCTCATAATCATCGAGACCTTTGCAACCACGCATCATTAAATAAAACAATTGCCCCCCACCCCAAAAGAAAAAACTTGCTCAAAAACATCTCTGTTTCGCCCCACCATTCTTGCCAGCCAGCCAGCCAGTCAGCCAGTCAGCCAGCCAGCCAGCCAGCCAGCCCCCTCTCAGGGCAGCTGACATGTGCTCTAGCCACGCTTTTTATAACATGTGTGCTAATGAACCAATTGGAAACACATGAAGAAATGTCAGCCTCTAGTTTGTGTGCACTTGTAACTGCTTAAACCTGTTAAGGATGTCCTTAAATTACTAAGCCAAAAAACAAGCTTTCTGAGCATGCTCAGAAATATGCAAGTCATTTTGAGGGACAAAAACCCAGCTTCAATTTTCTAAGTGTCCGAGCATGCCCAGTTCACTCGAGATTCATTAACATAATCAAAGCTGCAATTGCGGATGAAAGCATGAGAGCTGTTTTTTTTCTTTTTTTCCCCCTGAAATGATGCTTCCCAACCTGAAGGGGAGGTCTTTTTGAATTTTTACGTAACAAACATAAATAATAATAATTAAAACACCCCTCTCCCTAGTAGTTAGCAGTCAGAAGCAAACACGCACAATATTTTTTTTCAGGTTACCAGTTTAGAGTTACAGAGGAGGTCTAGTGCTAAAAGTATTGCTCTCGCTCTTACGCACGCTATGATACCTCACATGTGTGGGTTGAACGGTGTTTACATATGTGGGCGGGCCTTAAATGTGTAAGTCCCCCCCACACATGTAAACACCGTTCAAACCCCACAGGTAACCTGAAAAAAAAAGTGTTGCCTATGGGTATTTTCAAGTACAGAAGTTTGGCGCCATTCCATGAGTGTGTGCAATATTAACGCATGACATGTTAGGTATCTATTTACTCGGTGTAACATCATCTTTCACATTATGGCCAAAAATTGGGCTAACTTTAGTGTTTTGTTAATTTTTAACCACTTGAGCCCCAGACCATATTACTGGTCACTGACCGGGCCAGTTTTTGCGTTTCTGCACTGCATCCTTTTAACTGACAATTGCGCGGTTGTGCGACGTGGCTCCCAAACAAAATTGGCGTCCTCTTTTTTCAACCACAAAATGTAATTTTTTTTTTGGTGGTATTTGATCACCTTTGCGTTTTTTCTTATTTTTGCTCGAACCAAAAATATAGCGACAATTTTGTAAATAAAAAGACAAGTTTGCTATAATAAATCTCCCCAAAAATATATATAAATAAACTTTTTTGCCGATACGTATTCTTCGACATATTTTTGGTTCCAAAAAAACGCAATAAGCGTTTGATTGGTTTGGGCAAAAGTTATAAATAGGGGTTAGTTTTATGGGTTTTTTATGAATATATTTTTTTTTTACTAGTAATGGCGGCGAACAGTGTTTTTTATGGCTACTGCGACATTATGGCGGACACATTTTTGGGACCTTTGGCATTTTTCTAGCGACCAATGGTATACAAATGCATTGCTTACTCTAAAAATGTCACTGGCAGTGAAGTGGTTAACACTAGGGGTGAGGAAGGGGTTGATTATGTTCTAACTGTAAAGGGGGTGGGACTGACTAGGGGAAATGACAGATCGCTGTTCATACATTGTATGAACAGACGAGCAGACATTCCCCGCCTGACAGGACCGGGATAAAGGGGATCTCCACACCAAATAAAAAAAAATGGCGTGGGGTCCCCCTCCAGGTGCACAACAGGCTCTTAGATTTGGTCTGGAACGTAAGGGGTTAAACCTACGCCAAAAAAACGGCGTGGGGTTCCCCCCCAGATCCAGACCAAACCCTTATCCCAGGCACCCAGTCTGGCTGGACAGGAATGGGGGTGGGGACGAGTGAGCGCCCCCCCCCTCCTGAGCCGTACCAGACTGCATGCCCTCGAAATGGGGGAGTGTGTGCTTTGGGGGAGGGGGGCACTGCCCCCCCACCCCAAATCACTCTTGTCCCCATGTCGATAGGGACAAGAGCCTCTTCCCGACAACCCTGGCCGTTGGTTGTCGGGGTATGCGGGCAGGGGGCTTATCAGAATCTGAGAGCCCCCTCTAATAAGGGGGCCCCCAGATACCGGCCCCCCACCCTATGTGAATGAGTATGGGGTACATCGTCGACACCTCCGATCATTTCCGCCGTCGCACCCAACCCCATAGAGCTCTTTTACATCCAGGGGGACCTACCCCCCCGGGCTTCCAGCCGTCTTCCGCCGGGGGGCGACACCCGCCGATGCTCTCCGCCATCTTCGGCTGGGCCCCCACCCCAAATTAAGCTCTTTTACATTTGGGGGTGGCGGAAAATGGCGGAGAACACCGGGGGTGTCGCCCCCCCCCCTCGGGCTTCCAGCCGTCTTCTGCCGGGGGGCTCCAGCCTCCCGCGGGCTTCTGGCTGTCTTCTGCCGCGGGGCGACACCCGCGGGCTTCTTCGGTGGCCTCAGCTTCTGCCTGGCTCCTCCGCTGGGGCCAGGGCTTCTCATCGCTGTCTTCCACCGCCGCCCCCTTCACCACGAAGCTCCGTTGCTTATGGGGGAGGGCCGCGGGCTTCGTCGCCTTCTGCCTGGCTCCTCAGCTGGGGCCAGGGCTTCTCGTCGCTGTGTCGCTGTCTTCCGCTGCGGCCCCCTTCACCACGAAGCTCCCTTGCTTATGGGGAAGGGCCGCAGGCTTCGTCGGCTTCTGCCTGGCTCCTCCGCTGGGGCCAGGGCTTCTCTCCACTGTATTCTTCCATTCGATGTTGACACGACGAGGTCCGGCGCTGAAATGCCGACAGAGCGGTGGGCAACGACTTATATTGGCATAGGGCGTGGGCGTAGTGATGCCACCATGTGACCTCAACCCATGTGACATCACTGGGCATGATGGGAATGTGATGTCACACATGTTAAGGTCACATGGTGGCATCACCACGCCCACTCCCTATGCCAATATAAGTCGTTGCCCACCGCTCTGTCAGCATTTCAGCGCCGGACCTCGTCGTGTCAACATCGAATGGAAGAAGAAGACCTGGCTCCAGTGGAGGAGCCAGGCAGAAACGGAGCGGACCGGAGAAGCCCGCGGGTATCGCCCCGCGGTGGAAGACATCGGAGAGAAGCCCTGGCCCCAGCGGAGGAGCCAGGCAAAAGAGGCCATCGAGAGCCCCCCCCGGCAGAAAACGACAAAGCCCGCGGCCCTCCCCCATAAGCAGGAAGCTTCGTGGTGAAGGGGGCCGCAGCGGAAGGCGGCGGCGAAGACCGGGGTGGGTTGTCGCCCCTCCCCGGCAGAAAACGACGAAGCCCAACGAAGGCGGCGTCGAAAACCGGGGTGGGTTGGCGGAAGACCCCCGAGCTGACTAATAAATTATTTTACTCTGTGTGGTGTCTTATTTTTACACTTTTCCACCAGGTGAATGGGTAGGGATACGATGTACCCCATACTCATTCACATAGGGTGGGGGGCCGGAATCTGGGGGCCGCCTTATTAAAGGGGGCTCCCAGATTACAATTGGCTCCCGCCCGCATACCCCGACAACCAATGGCCAGGGTTAACGGGAAGAGGCTCTTGTCCCTATCAACATGGGACAAGAGTGCTTTGGGGTGGGGGGGCAGTGCCCCCCTTCCTCAAAGCACACACTCCCCCATGTCGAGGGCATGCGGTCTGGTACGGCTCAGGAGGGGGGGCGCTCGTCCCCACCCCCATTCCTGTCCAGCCAGACTGCGTGCCTGGGATGAGGGCTTGGTCTGGATCTGGGGGGAACCCCACGCCGTTTTTGGCGTGGGTTTAACCCCTCACGTTCCAGACCAAGCCGAAGAGCCTACTGTACCCCTGGAGGGGGACCCACGCCGGTTTCCAGTTTGAAATTTGGTGCGGAGTTCCCCTTCATGGTCAGCGCAGGCTGAAAACCGTTCGGAGATTCCCGTGCGCCACGTCACGCATAGGAATTTCAGCTATGCGTGACGTGGCGCACGCTGCATGAAATTTACTAAGAATTTCTCGGCGTACTGACGTGGCGCACGGGAAGCCCCGAAGTTTCCCTCTGCGCATGCCCAGTATGCAAATGAACCTCGCAATGGTTCAGGCGCACTTTGCAAGCGCACGGGGATCGGTTCTCAAAAGTCACTTTCACTTTCGATTCGGCCCGCCACACACATTCAGACACATGTCACTACACTTCCCCTGCATCACCCCCTCCCTCCCCTAATAAACTCCCGCCCGAATCCACGATATTTACATTACTAAGTGCCGTACACCAGGTCTATACTGGCATGCCATGCGCCCTCTCCTGGGTGCATTAGGCATTTTAGTAAATGAGGAAAAACACTGCACTGGCAGCGTATCTTTTTGTTAAATGTCAAAAACACTTTTACTCCTGCTTGTGCACCATGAGTCATGGCGCACAGGCTTGGTAAATGACCCCCTGTGTCTCTATCTATCTCTCTCTCTCTAACTGACTGTCTGTCTGACTTCTCTGTAAAGCAAGCCGGAACACACTACACGAGGCCGCCCGGAAGGCGGCCTTTTATAGTGTGGGGCGTGTGCTAAAGCCCTGAGCCCTGAGCACCCAGGCTTTGGCCAATTATGGCTCTTAGTTTTTTGGGCGCTGTGATTGGCCAAGCATGCGGGGTCATGGTGCATGCTTGGCCAATCATCAGCGCGCAACGCCGCAGTGAATTATGGGCCGTTGCGCGTCATTCGAATTTGGCGCGAACGACCCGTTTTGTTCGTTTTTCGACGAACGATCGAACAAGCAATGTTTGAGTCGAACATACGTTCGTATCGAACGCGAAGCTCATCCCTAATCCTGACTAGAGCTTCTGCTACTGTCTCCGCCTCAATGTTGGGGAGCGCCACCTCCTCAGGGTACCTTGTGGAATAGTCCACCACCGTGAAGATGTAGCGCCTTCCGGAGGCGCTGGGTTTGTTGAGGGGCCCTATCAGGTCTACTTCCACTCTGGAGAATGGTTCCTCTATTATAGGTAGGGACCGTTGTAACAGAATGACCCGTGACAACCAGAGACTTTGGAAGGATGGGGGATACTCCTGTGTCAACGTCACTGATAACTCTTGGGCATGAGTCCACCCTGTGCCCCTTTGGGCACGGGGTGGCTAGTAAATCATAATTCATGTTTGCAGGATATACTGGAATATTACAAGTGGTTTATGTTGACCTGACCAGGTCAACCAGACAGTGACTCATTCCTCTGTGTAACAGCCTGTTGAAATGCTAAGTGAGGCTGGCACCTGAAAGACATTTCATTGTTTGATAACACGGTTTAAAGCCTATTGATGCCCAGGTGTGACAACGTTTCTGTTGGAGACAGACCGTCTGTCTAAAGATGTGGATTGAAGGGTAACTCATTGTGTTATGGTATTTTGTTTGAATTCTATTGATAAAGGAATGTGATGTGTCAAGCTCTAGTAATTAGCCCCAGTGTATGATTAGGGGGGTGGAGATTGCATTGTCCCTTTGATTACTGTCACATGCTTGTAACTGCATAAAAAGCTGAGAAGAAACCATTAAATCATTCATTCATTTTGAAACCAGAAGATAGAGCTGTCAGTCTCATTTTCTGGGGAATTGATATGAATCGTGTATGCAGGATTGTCGAAATGTGTCGGATAAGCTTGTCATGGGTGGATGGAAGGTCGTAAACGTTGGTGACCGTTACAGTGGTGGTACAGCAGTGGGATGATTCCATCTTCAGAAGGATGGCTACAAGGGCACAGGACAATGGAGACACAGTATGAACGGCTGAAGCTCCCTACCCTCAAGGACTTACTGGAGAGCCGGGGCAGACCGGCCAGCAACCGTAAGAAAAGGGACATTATCGCAGAACTTGTCTAAATGGATAGAGCTGAGAGGCCCAGCATAACAGACAGGACACCCGAGGAAGAATTTTTTGATCGGCTGTTAAACGTGGTCCGGCACAATATGGTTCTAATCCTCCACCGGAGATCATAGACCGGGTTATAGCGGCTGTGGATGCCACCTTGCTACAGCAAAGAAGTGCTGCAGCAGCTGAAGTCACAGTAGCACCAACTGAAGAGAGAGGAGAGGTGCAGATACTAGTCTCCATGGAAGAGGAATTCAGGAGGAGGTTACAAGAGATGCGGATACAGCACAGAGGACGAGTATCAGAGGAGGCCCTGCTGGGATGGTCGGATGTGATTCGTTGCCAACTCTGGAACGAAGCGCTAGCTCTGGAGCAGCAACACCAAGGAAAGATCCTGCCCTCCATCTATGTAAGGTACTGGCTGCAGTATGATGTACGAATGCCGTTGTTGGGGGAACAACCAAAGCAGGAGTGGATAGCGGAGTTAAGCAGGCTGATCCGGGCAGAGATGCAGCTGGACAAGAGCTACAGAGCCCTCCGGTGGTATGTAGCCCAAGAGTGCCCGTGGTCAGCGGATGACAGCCCCACAGAAGGCTATGACTATGATGGCCTGGGATTATTGTATTGGAGGATGTCCAGTGATCCAGACTTCGGGGATGATCAGGAGTGGCGCTTGGAGGACATAATGGAGCACAGAGAGGAAAAATTGAATATCTCGGAAGGCCACTGGTTACAGGAAGATTTGGAATTTCTGGCCATTCAGGAATGGGAGCTGCAAATCGCCTACAGACAGCTGCTAGACCCGGCTCAGCAGCATGGTGGGGCTCCCGTTGCCTGGGACTATGAGGAAATTTCAATATACAATCTTTTAAGTGGAAACACAGGGCTTTCAATAGTTTTATCACACAATGTCTTGACCTCAATCACATTATCTAGACAGACATACTGTCTCTAAAGGGCTTGACACCTTTGTACTATAGACAATGTATTGTCTAGGAGTAGATGCAATTAACACTTTTCAAAAGAATGAGCTAAGCATTGAATAAGCTTGTAATGTCCCTCTCCTGTGTAACAGATGTCAAAATGGACCCCTTGTAATATGCCAGTCCTGCAATATGAATTATTATTAATGTCCCATCTTCTGCAATACATGATATAATTTCTTTGTCACCCTATGGCCCTAGTGGACATAAGGTGACCCTAGACATAGGAGAATCTCAGTCTGTCATGGGTCATTCCGTTACATCTCTCCCCTTTCGGTGGGAGACTGACACGGGAGGGAACCCCAAACGGGTTGACTCCGAAGTCAGTCAGTAGTTCCAGTCCTCCAATGCTGGTATCCATACTGTACCCCAAATGTCTCCAAACTGAGCCCCCCCCAACCTCTGCCTCTCTCAGAGAACACGCCTGCCGCAGGGGAGAGGCCTGGACTGGCCCTTCTCCCTGGAGTCCTTTCAGCCGCTGCAGAGAAGGCAGGGCTCAGTCCATCATGCTGTTGGGGTCTGGGCCAACTGCCCCCCCCCCCTTCCTGGGGTATACCAGTGGAGACTAAGTCCCATCCACTAGGTGAAAACCCCCCGGTGCTTGCAAAGCAAAGCCGACATCCTCCTGTCCCAGTCCTGTACCATTTTCTGGGGTTGTGTCAGTGGAGACTGAAGTCCCATCCACTACCCCAGGAACCCCCTCTTCTGATAGTTGGGAGCAGAGGCCCGGGGCACTCTGCTCTGTTGCCAGTTCTTCCGCTGGGTTGCTGTGAGTGGAGACCACAGTCCCATCCACTACCACAGGGTCCCCCTCTTCTGTTAGTGAGGAGCAGAGGCCCATGACACTCTGCTCTGTTGCCAGCTCTTCCGCTGGGTTGCTGTGAGTGGAGACCACAGTCCCATCCACTACCACAGGGTACCCCTCTTCTGTTAGTGAGGATCAGAGGTCTGTGACCCTCTGTTCTATTGCCAGCTCTTCCGCTGGGTTGCTGTGAGTGGAGACCACAGTCCCATCCACTACCACAGGGTTCCCCTCTTCCGTTAGTGGAGAGCAGAGGTCAGTGACCCTCTGTTCTGTTGCCAGCTCTTCCGCTGGGTTGCTGTGAGTGGAGACCACAGTCCCATCCACTTGCCTGCTTATCTGCTATTGTATCCCGGCTTTCTCACCTCCTGGTGGGGCGATCCCGAGGACCACGACCTGGTGCTAACACGCAGCAAAATCCATCTCCACCTTCAGGAGCTCTGGTGAACACCGGTTAGCGCTTAGATTCCGCACCTCAGGTGACCCCGTGTCATCAGCCAGGGTGACCTGCTCTGCTGCTATAGCTATTGGCCTCTGAGCCTGACCCCAGACCGTGACAGAATATTCTGGCCCAAAATATGGAGGCCGTTGTAGCAGCTGCTGTAGCCCCTCTCAGAGTGCAAATCGGTGAGTTGCAGACTTTTGCTGTTAACTCCCAGGAAAAGATTTCTGAGTTACAAATTGAACTGAAGGCGCTACAGGAGGAAATTCTTGATCTGAATAAACAATTGCGTGACTCTCGTGCCCGGTATACTGCTGCTGTAGATTCTAATGCACGAATGCCCCTACCACCTAAGTTTAACCGAGACCGCCGCAATTACAGAGAGTTCCTTAATCAATGTCGCATATACTTTCAGATGCAACCTGCTGCATTTCCTTCTGAAAGGAAAAAGGTGCTGTTTATTATAAATCTCCTGACTGAGGAAGCTTTAGCCTGGGCCTCCCCTTATGTGGAGAAAGATGATGTCGTCCTGGATGATTTAGATTCTTTTGTAAAAGCGATGAACCAAGTTTTTGATGATCCTAACCGCTGTGCTACTGCTGAGGCAAAATTGCACAATTTACGGCAGGGTAGACGCTCTGTTGCAGAGTACACAACTGAATTTCGACGCTGGATCTCAGATACCAATTGGAATCCAGCAGCACAAAAGAGTCAGTTCCGTCAAGGACTCTCGGAACAAGTAAAAGATGAGCTTGCCAGAGTAGAAAGTCCTGACGACCTCGAGGCTTTCATTAAATTATGTATTCGAATTGATCAGAGACTTACTGAAAGGAGAAAGGAGAGACTGGGAATCTTAGGCAGTAATGGTGGCATGCGTTTTTCTACTACTCAGTATTCGCCTAAGGGTCCAAGAGTTTTTCCTGATTCTGACACTCCTGAACCTATGCAGGTGGATGCGATTAAAAGATCTATTACTACTCAGGAGAAAGAAAGACGACGTTCAGAGAACTTATGTCTGTATTGTGGAGACTCCGGACATTATGCAGTTAATTGTCCCAATAAATTTAAAAGAACAATTGCAGCAACAGATGTTACCGTATCTGAACAAATAAACTCAATTTCTCAGTCCGTCTCGCCTTTGATTCAGGAAGCAAATAAAGTGAATTCCTTATCAACTCATTTTGTCATCCCAATAAGGCTTATCGTTGAAAGCAATGAAATACTTTGCTCTGCTATGCTGGACTCAGGGGCCGGGGGAAACTTCATGGACATAGAATTTGCCCAAAGTAATAACATTCTAATAAGAAATAAACTCGCCCCTATTAATATGGAGACTGTGGATGGCTCACCTTTGTCTTCAGGACCAGTTACCCACGAGACCATCCCACTGAAGCTCTTAATTGAGAGTGACCATCAGGAGACTATCAGCTTTGAGCTGATCACATCACCCAAATTCCCTATTATCCTAGGCATTCCTTGGTTCTCTATCCATAATCCCTCCATCAACTGGGAGACACGTTCTTTAAGCTTTACATCTGACCATTGCAAGAGACATTGCAAAGAATCTTATCAAATAAGCCCTCCACCAACCCAAGATTTACAAGCAGCTTTGGCAACTATTAAGTCATATGACAAGCTTCCTCCACAATATCTTGAGTTTCGGGACGTTTGTGATAAAAAGGGCGCAGATCAGCTGCCTCCTCATCGCTCTTATGATTGTCCCATTGAATTGCTTCCAGGGGCAGAAATACCATTTGGGCGCCTTTATTCTTTATCAGAACCTGAACTGAAGGTGCTTAAAGAGTGGATTAATGAGAATCTAGAGAAGGGTTTTATCAGACACTCTACCTCTTCTGCTGGGGCAGCCTTATTCTTTGTGGTAAAGAAGGACTCCACCCTGCGTCCGTGTATTGACTACAGAGATTTAAATAGGATCACAATTAAGAATCGCTATCCACTTCCGCTCATTCCAGAAATGCTTGAGAGACTCCGCTCCGCCAAACTCTTCACCAAATTAGATTTACGGGGGGCATACAACCTTGTCCGCATTCGTCCCGGGGATGAATATAAAACTGCTTTCAGAACCAGATATGGACATTTTGAGTCTTTGGTCATGCCCTTTGGGCTTTGCAATGCGCCTGCAACTTTTCAACATTTTATTAATGATGTTTTTCGAGATTTGCTAGATCAGTTTGTAATAGCATACTTGGATGACATTCTAATTTTCTCTGATACTTTGGAAGAACACCGCAAGCATGTCTGTATTGTTTTCGAGAGATTAAGGCAGAATAAACTTTACATCAAAGTAGAAAAATGTGAGTTTGAACAAACTCAGATCCAGTTCTTGGGATACATAATCTCTTCTGAAGGGGTAAGCATGGATCCTGATAAGGTCAAAGCAGTGGTGGATTGGCCTGTCCCTAGAAATGTTAAGGAGATACAACGATTTGTTGGATTTTCCAACTTTTACAGAAGATTTATAAGGAATTTCTCCAAGGTAATTGCTCCAATTACACAGCTGACAAAGAAAGGGATGCCCTTTTTTTGGTCTCCTGAGGCACAGGCTGCCTTTAATAAACTTAAAACTCTCTTCACTTCTGCGCCAATACTGGTACATCCAGATCCAGAACTACCTTTCATCGTAGAAGTTGATGCTTCTAATTCTGCTGTGGGAGCTATCCTTTCTCAGCGAATTGGAGAAAAAATGCAGCTTCATCCTTGCGCTTATTTCTCTCGACTGATGTCTTCTGCCGAGAGGAATTATGACATTCGAAACAAGGAGCTGCTGGCAATTAAGGAAGCATTTTCTGAGTGGAGGCATCTGCTGGAAGGGGCTAAGCATCCTGTAACCGTTCTCACCGATCATAGAAATTTAGAATTTATTAGGTCTGCTAAGAGGTTGTCATCTAGACAAGCACGTTGGACCCTTTTCTTCTCCAGGTTCAATTTTGTTATCTCGTACCGCCCTGGATCAAGGAATGGTAAGGCTGATGCCCTATCACGGATGTTGCCTGGGCCCCTCCAGGAAAGAAACTCTGAATGTACAATCCTGCCTCAAAATAACTTTCTAGGGGCCACAAGTTCAAAAACATTTCTTAATTTTCTCAAGGAGGGGTATGAGAATGACCAACTTCTTAATAATCCTCCTAAAGACATTAACCTCAAGTACAACAATGGTTTTTGGACTCAAGGACATTGCCTCTATGTACCTGAATCAGTTCGGGTAGAAGCCCTCAGGCTGGTACACGACTCTAAACTTGCTGGTCATTTTGGGGTTTCTAAGACAGAAGAACTCTTATCACGTTCCTTTTGGTGGCCTGGGTACAAGACAGATGTAAAGAAATATGTGGCTTCATGTCTAACCTGTGCTCGCAATAAGACACCCCGATCTTCTCCTCTGGGGTTACTTCTACCACTGCCTGTTCCATCAAGACCATGGGGGTCAATTTCCATGGACTTTGTGGTCGACCTTCCTCTTTCGAAAGGAATGACCACCATTCTAGTAGTCGTTGACTGGCTCCCAGTTCATGTTGCTGGCTTAAGTGATTTTCTAAACAGAAGTGTGATTTTTAAACACAAGTGGGAAGAGTTAAAAAACAGGAGTTTGCTTTTAACTGTTTCTGCTTGCAAGTGTCATTTTTTTTTCTCTGACACTTTTTAAACAGGTTTTTATTTCTCTCTGCTAAGGAAAGTGTTTAATTGTGATCAGGTTTTTTTTTCTCTGCTAATCAGTGGGGAGTGTCTAATTGTAAACAGGTGAAGAGGTGAGTATAAAATTCTCAGTCAAAACTCCCATAAGGAGCTGGCTCCCAGTTCATGTTGCTGGCTTAAGTGATTTTGTAAACAGAAGTGTGATTTTTAAACACAAGTGGGAAGAGTTAAAAAACAGGAGTTTGCTTTTAACTGTTTCTGCTTGCAAGTGTCATTTTTTTTCTCTGACACTTTTTAAACAGGTTTTTATTTCTCTCTGCTAAGGAAAGTGTTTAATTGTGATCAGGTTTTTTTTTCTCTGCTAATCAGTGGGGAGTGTCTAATTGTAAACAGGTGAAGAGGTGAGTATAAAATTCTCAGTCAAAACTCCCATAAGGAGCTGGCTCCCAGTTCATGTTGCTGGCTTAAGTGATTTTGTAAACAGAAGTGTGATTTTTAAACACAAGTGGGAAGAGTTAAAAAACAGGAGTTTGCTTTTAACTGTTTCTGCTTGCAAGTGTCATTTTTTTTCTCTGACACTTTTTAAACAGGTTTTTATTTCTCTCTGCTAAGGAAAGTGTTTAATTGTGATCAGGTTTTTTTTTCTCTGCTAATCAGTGGGGAGTGTCTAATTGTAAACAGGTGAAGAGGTGAGTATAAAATTCTCAGTCAAAACTCCCATAAGGAGCTGGCTCCCAGTTCATGTTGCTGGCTTAAGTGATTTTGTAAACAGAAGTGTGATTTTTAAACACAAGTGGGAAGAGTTAAAAAACAGGAGTTTGCTTTTAACTGTTTCTGCTTGCAAGTGTCATTTTTTTTCTCTGACACTTTTTAAACAGGTTTTTATTTCTCTCTGCTAAGGAAAGTGTTTAATTGTGATCAGGTTTTTTTTTCTCTGCTAATCAGTGGGGAGTGTCTAATTGTAAACAGGTGAAGAGGTGAGTATAAAATTCTCAGTCAAAACTCCCATAAGGAGCTGGCTCCCAGTTCATGTTGCTGGCTTAAGTGATTTTGTAAACAGAAGTGTGATTTTTAAACACAAGTGGGAAGAGTTAAAAAACAGGAGTTGAAAACAGAGGTTAAGACAGGAGTCTTCTAAACTGTAAGTAACATCTTAAACTTCCTACAAGTAATTATATTGTAACTGGGAAATGTGTGCTAGCAGGGTTGAAGGTTTTGCTCAGTGCACAGTGTGTCACATGTATACAAAATTGGTGCAACAGCTCCAGGATGGATACCGCTGTGACAGATGTGAGCAGGTTGCCCTTCTGGAAGCTCGCATTAGAGATCTGGAGGAACAAGTTGCAACACTGGGCAGAAAGGACAACCTTGAAAGGGGTCCTCTGCTCGCTGAGCAGGTGGTCAGTAGGGTTAATGTGGAGGGTGGAGGGGCAAGTCAGGATTATCAGATAGGAAGATGGGTTAATGTAGTTAGAGGGAGTGGAAGGGGCTTGCAGACAAGGAAGGCCAAT
Source organism: Rana kukunoris (assembly GCA_029574335.1). Classification (NCBI taxonomy): domain Eukaryota; kingdom Metazoa; phylum Chordata; class Amphibia; order Anura; family Ranidae; genus Rana; species Rana kukunoris. Next base: position 46,826 of record JAJQKJ010000366.1, on the reverse strand, counting down.
CCTGTGTTTGTGCATCAAAACAAATTTGCCAAGTTGGGTGAAGATGTGGAGGTGGCTAACACAGAGGTGGCAGCCCTAGATGTTACTGCTACCCCTAACAGCCGGGAGAGCAACCCATCTAGTAGAAGTGGTGAGGGGAGTGCAGGTAGGCCTAGACAGTTGGTGGTAATAGGGGATTCTATAATCAGAAGGACTGATAGAATAATTTGTCGCCAGGATCGCCTCAACCGAATGGTTTGCTGTCTCCCTGGTGCCAGGGTTCGGCATGTGGTGGACCGGGGTGGATAAATTACTGGGAGGGGCTGGGCATGACCCAGCTGTCTTGGTCCATGTTGGAACCAATGACAGTATACATGGAAGGTGGAGGCTCCTTAAGAATCAATTTAAAGAACTAGGCTGCAAGATGAAGGGAAGGACCTCCAAGGTGATATTCTCTGAAATATTGCCTGTGCCATGCGCAACACAGGAAAGGCAGGGGGAGATTAGAGAGCTGAATGCATGGCTAAAGACCTGGTGTAGGAAGGAGGGATTTGGGTTTCTAGAGCACTGGGATGACTTTTCATTGGGGTGCAACCTATATGCTAAAGATGGTTTGCACTTGAATGGAAGGGGGTCTGCTGTGCTGGGGGAGAGGTTTAGGGGAATGCTGGAGGAGTATTTAAACTAGACTTGAGGGGGGAGGGTGAACATGAATTACATCGGGCACACAGGTCAGTTAGGGGTCAGACATTAATGGAGAGTGGAATGGGGATAGATGGAGGTGGGGTTATGGCAGGTGACAAGAAAGTTCCCATGTTGCAAACAGCCATTGGAAATTATAGTGCCATTTGCACTACTAAAAATTATATGAATCATATGAAAAACGCCAGCGAAAAATGTAACAATACATTTAAGTGTTTGTTCACCAATGCCAGAAGCCTTCCAAGCAAAACAGGTGAGTTGGAAGCTCTGGTGCATGAGGAGAGCTATGATGTAATCGGTATTGCTGAAACTTGGCTTCAATCCTCACATGACTGGGCTATTAATATTCCTGGCTATGCTCTCTTTCGGAAAGACAGGGTAAAAAGGAAAGGTGGAGGGGTCTGTCTCTATGTGAGAAGTGACCTCAAAGCAAGCGTGAAAGAGGACCTGGTTGATGGAGAGTGTGATGAAGTTGAAGCATTATGGGTGGAACTGCATACAGATGTGCGTAGTTCAAAGCTAATCATTGGAGTTTGTTATAGACCACCCAATGTTAATGAGGAGGTGGAGACTCAGCTCCTTGCACAGATGGAAAGGGCTGCAAGGGCAGGGACGGTGATAATAATGGGGGATTTTAACTACCCAGAAATTGACTGGAATAATGGAATTTCTGGGACAGTTAAAGGACAAAAATTTAAAAACCTACTGCAGGACAATTTTATGGTCCAGTTTATTGAGGCCCCAACTAGGAATGATGCTCTGTTGGACCTGGTAATCTCAAACCATGCAGAGCTCATTACTAATGTTCAGATAAAGGAACACCTGGGTAGCAGTGATCATAACATGATTTCGTTTAATGTAAACTATAAGCAAGAAATACATACAGGAAAGATAAAAACACTTAATTTCAAGAGAGCAAATTTTCAAAGCATGAGGACTGCTCTCCAGGGCTTGGACTGGGAGGGAATATTGGCACCGATGAACACAGAACAGAAATGGGAATTCTTCAAAAAGACTCTTTGGAACCTCACTGCAAAGTATATTCCCATGGGCAATAAGTTTAAAAGGCTACAGATAAAACCTATGTGGCTCACGGTTAAAGTTAAAAAAGCTATAAACAATAAGAAAATAGCTTTTAAAAAATATAAAAATGAAGGAACACTAGTGTCGTTTAAATGTTACAAAGAATATAATAGAATATGTAAAAAGGAAATCAAGGATGCAAAAATTCAAAATGAACGACAGATTGCAAAAGATAGTAGGACAAACCCCAAAAAATTCTTTAAATATATTAATAGTAAAAAGGTCAAGTCTGAGCATGTAGGCCCTTTACAAAATAATCTAGAGTGGGTGACTGAGGACATAGAGAAGGCAAATTTATTAAATGCTTTCTTCAGCTCTGTGTATACAATGGAGAATGGGGGAGCTCATGTCGATATAGGGGGTGGGAGTGACACAGCCCCAAATCCACAATGGCTCAAAAGTGATATGGTCCAGAAATATTTAGACAGAATAAAGGTGGATAAAGCACCTGGACCAGATGGCATCCACCCACGGATCCTAAAAGAATTGAGCTCTGAAATTTCAAAGCCACTGTATCTAATATTTAGGGACTCATTAATGACAGGAATAGTACCACTGGATTGGCATAAAGCCAATGTGGTGCCCATATTTAAAAAAGGGAACAAAGTCTTTACCTAGTAACTATAGACCTGTTAGTTTAACTTCTATAGTTGGAAAGATACTGGAACGTTTAATAAAAGACCACATGGATGAGTTCTTGCTGGAAACAAACTATTTAAGCAGCAGACAGCATGGATTCATGAAGGACAGAAGTTGTCAGACAAACCTGATTTCCTTTTATGAAGAGGTAAGTAAAACCCTGGACAGAGGCGTGGCAGTGGACGTGGTATACTTGGATTTTGCAAAAGCGTTCGATACAGTTTCCCCACACACGGCTCATGTGTAAGGTAAGGTCTACAGGATTAGATATATCAGTTTGTAAATGGATAGAAAACTGGCTGAAAGACAGAATTCAGAGAGTTGTGGTCAATGATTCTTACTCTGAATGGTCCAAGGTTATCAGCGGTGTACCCCAAGGTTCAGTGTTGGGTCCCTTACTTTTCAATATATTTATAAATGATATTGGGTCTGAGATCAAAAGTAACATTTCTGTTTTTGCAGATGACACCAAGCTATGCAGTGGAATAATGTCCTTACAGGATGTCTCCAATTTACAAGCCGACCTCAATGCTCTGTCTAATTGGGCGACTAAGTGGCAGATGAGGTTTAATGTTGATAAATGTAAAGTTATGCACTTGGGGGCTAAGAATATTCATGCATCATACATGCTAGGGGGAGTACAACTGGGGGGATCTGTAGTGGAGAAGGATCTGGGTGTTTTAGTTGATCATAAGCTTAATAATGGCATGCAATGCCAAGCTGCGGTTTCCAAAGCGAGCAAAGTCCTTTCTTGTATTAAGAGAGGTATGGACTCCAGAGATAGAGATATCATTTTGCCCCTGTACAAATCATTAGTAAGACCTCATCTGGAATATGCAGTCCAGTTTTGGGCACCAGTTCTCAAAAAGGATATCGGAGAACTGGAGAAAGTGCAGAGAAGGGCAACCAAACTGATAAGAGGCATGGAGGAGCTCAGCTATGAGGAAAGATTAGAGGAACTGAATTTATTCACTCTTGAGAAGAGGAGAATAAGGGGGGATATGATCAACATGTACAAATACATAAGAGGTCCATATAGTGAACTTGGTGTTGAGTTATTCACTTTAAGGTCAACACTGAGGACAAGGGGGCACTCTTTACGTCTGGAGGAAAAGAGATTTCACCTCCAAATACGGAAAGGTTTCTTCACAGTAAGAGCTGTGAAAATGTGGAACAGACTCCCTCCAGAGGTGGTTCTGGCCAGCTCAGTAGATTGCTTTAAGAGAGGCCTGGATTCTTTCCTAAATGCACATAATATAACTGAGTACTAAGTTTTGTAGGTAAAGTTGATCCGGGGTAAATCCGATTGCCTTTCGGGGGATCAGGAAGGAATTTTTTCCCCTCCGGTAGCAAATTGGATCATCGCTCTGCTGGGGTTTTTGCCTTCCTCTGGATCAACTGTGGGTATGGAGTTGGGTGTATGGGAGGATGTACTGTGTTTTACTTTGTTTTATTTTTATTTATTTTTATGGTTGAACTGGATGGACTTGTGTCTTTTTTCAACCTGACTAACTATGTAACTATGTAACTATGTAACCGAATGGTTTGCTGTCTCCCTGGTGCCAGGGTTCGGCATGTGGTGGACTGGGTGGATAAATTACTGGGAGGGGCTGGGCATGACCCAGCTGTCTTGGTCCATGTTGGAACCAATGACAGTATACATGGAAGGTGGAGGCTCCTTAAGAATCAATTTAAAGAACTAGGCTGCAAGATGAAGGGAAGGACCTCCAAGGTGATATTCTCTGAAATATTGCCTGTGCCATGCGCAACACAGGAAAGGCAGGGGGAGATTAAAGAGCTGAATGCATGGCTAAAGACCTGGTGTAGGAAGGAGGGATTTGGGTTTCTAGAGCACTGGGATGACTTTTCATTGGGGTGCAACCTATATGCTAAAGATGGTTTGCACTTGAATGGAAGGGGGTCTGCTGTGCTGGGGGAGAGGTTTAGGGGAATGCTGGAGGAGTATTTAAACTAGACTTGAGGGGGGAGGGTGAACGTGAATTACATCGGGCACACAGGTCAGTTAGGGGTCAGACATTAATGAAGAGTGGAATGGGGATAGATGGAGGTGGGGTTATGGCAGGTGACAAGAAAGTTCCCATGTTGCAAACAGCCATTGGAAATTATAGTGCCATTTGCACTACTAAAAATTATATGAATCATATGAAAAACGCCAGCGAAAAATGTAACAATACATTTAAGTGTTTGTTCACCAATGCCAGAAGCCTTCCAAGCAAAACAGGTGAGTTGGAAGCTCTGGTGCATGAGGAGAGCTATGATGTAATCGGTATTGCTGAAACTTGGCTTCAATCCTCACATGACTGGGCTATTAATATTCCTGGCTATGCTCTCTTTCGGAAAGACAGGGTAAAAAGGAAAGGTGGAGGGGTCTGTCTCTATGTGAGAAGTGACCTCAAAGCAAGCGTGAAAGAGGACCTGGTTGATGGAGAGTGTGATGAAGTTGAAGCATTATGGGTGGAACTGCATACAGATGTGCGTAGTTCAAAGCTAATCATTGGAGTTTGTTATAGACCACCCAATGTTAATGAGGAGGTGGAGACTCAGCTCCTTGCACAGATGGAAAGGGCTGCAAGGGCAGGGACGGTGATAATAATGGGGGATTTTAACTACCCAGAAATTGACTGGAATAATGGAATTTCTGGGACAGTTAAAGGACAAAAAATTTAAAAACCTATTGCAGGACAATTTTATGGTCCAGTTTATTGAGGCCCCAACTAGGAATGATGCTCTGTTGGACCTGGTAATCTCAAACCATGCAGAGCTCATTACTAATGTTCAGATAAAGGAACACCTGGGTAGCAGTGATCATAACATGATTTCGTTTAATGTAAACTATAAGCAAGAAATACATACAGGAAAGATAAAAACACTTAATTTCAAGAGAGCAAATTTTCAAAGCATGAGGACTGCTCTCCAGGGCTTGGACTGGGAGGGAATATTGGCACCGATGAACACAGAACAGAAATGGGAATTCTTCAAAAAGACTCTTTGGAACCTCACTGCAAAGTATATTCCCATGGGCAATAAGTTTAAAAGGCTACAGATAAAACCTATGTGGCTCACGGTTAAAGTTAAAAAAGCTATAAACAATAAGAAAATAGCTTTTAATAAATATAAAAATGAAGGAACACTAGTGTCGTTTAAATGTTACAAAGAATATAATAGAATATGTAAAAAGGAAATCAAGGATGCAAAAAATTCAAAATGAACGACAGATTGCAAAAGATAGTAGGACAAACCCCAAAAATTCTTTAAATATATTAATAGTAAAAAGGTCAAGTCTGAGCATGTAGGCCCTTTACAAAATAATCTAGAGTGGGTGACTGAGGACATAGAGAAGGCAAATTTATTAAATGCTTTCTTCAGCTCTGTGTATACAATGGAGAATGGGGGAGCTCATGTCGATATAGGGGGTGGGAGTGACACAGCCCCAAATCCACAATGGCTCAAAAGTGATATGGTCCAGAAATATTTAGACAGAATAAAGGTGGATAAAGCACCTGGACCAGATGGCATCCACCCACGGATCCTAAAAGAATTGAGCTCTGAAATTTCAAAGCCACTGTATCTAATATTTAGGGACTCATTAATGACAGGAATAGTACCACTGGATTGGCATAAAGCCAATGTGGTGCCCATATTTAAAAAGGGAACAAAGTCTTTACCTAGTAACTATAGACCTGTTAGTTTAACTTCTATAGTTGGAAAGATACTGGAACGTTTAATAAAAGACCACATGGATGAGTTCTTGCTGGAAACAAACTATTTAAGCAGCAGACAGCATGGATTCATGAAGGACAGAAGTTGTCAGACAAACCTGATTTCCTTTTATGAAGAGGTAAGTAAAACCCTGGACAGAGGCGTGGCAGTGGACGTGGTATACTTGGATTTTGCAAAAGCGTTCGATACAGTTCCCCACACACGGCTCATGTGTAAGGTAAGGTCTACAGGATTAGATATATCAGTTTGTAAATGGATAGAAAACTGGCTGAAAGACAGAATTCAGAGAGTTGTGGTTAATGATTCTTACTCTGAATGGTCCAAGGTTATCAGCGGTGTACCCCAAGGTTCAGTGTTGGGTCCCTTACTTTTCAATATATTTATAAATGATATTGGGTCTGAGATCAAAAGTAACATTTCTGTTTTTGCAGATGACACCAAGCTATGCAGTGGAATAATGTCCTTGCAGGATGTCTCCAATTTACAAGCCGACCTCAATGCTCTGTCTAATTGGGCGACTAAGTGGCAGATGAGGTTTAATGTTGATAAATGTAAAGTTATGCACTTGGGGGCTAAGAATATTCATGCATCATACATGCTAGGGGGAGTACAACTGGGGGGATCTGTAGTGGAGAAGGATCTGGGTGTTTTAGTTGATCATAAGCTCAATAATGGCATGCAATGCCAAGCTGCGGTTTCCAAAGCGAGCAAAGTCCTTTCTTGTATTAAGAGAGGTATGGACTCCAGAGATAGAGATATCATTTTGCCCCTGTACAAATCATTAGTAAGACCTCATCTGGAATATGCAGTCCAGTTTTGGGCACCAGTTCTCAAAAAGGATATCGGAGAACTGGAGAAAGTGCAGAGAAGGGCAACCAAACTGATAAGAGGCATGGAGGAGCTCAGCTATGAGGAAAGATTAGAGGAACTGAATTTATTCACTCTTGAGAAGAGGAGAATAAGGGGGGATATGATCAACATGTACAAATACATAAGAGGTCCATATAGTGAACTTGGTGTTGAGTTATTCACTTTAAGGTCAACACTGAGGACAAGGGGGCACTCTTTACGTCTGGAGGAAAAGAGATTTCACCTCCAAATACGGAAAGGTTTCTTCACAGTAAGAGCTGTGAAAATGTGGAACAGACTCCCTCCAGAGGTGGTTCTGGCCAGCTCAGTAGATTGCTTTAAGAGAGGCCTGGATTCTTTCCTAAATGCACATAATATAACTGAGTACTAAGTTTTGTAGGTAAAGTTGATCCGGGGTAAATCCGATTGCCTTTCGGGGGATCAGGAAGGAATTTTTTCCCCTCCGGTAGCAAATTGGATCATCGCTCTGCTGGGGTTTTTTGCCTTCCTCTGGATCAACTGTGGGTATGGAGTTGGGTGTATGGGAGGATGTACTGTGTTTTACTTTGTTTTATTTTTATTTTTTTTTATGGTTGAACTGGATGGACTTGTGTCTTTTTTCAACCTGACTAACTATGTAACTATGTAACTATGTAACTAAGATGGCTCATTTCATCCCAGTTAAGGGGGTACCCTCTGCCGAACATACTGCTGAGGTAATGGTTAGAGAAGTTTTTAAACTTCATGGAATTCCTGATGATGTGGTGTCTGACAGAGGGGTACAGTTTACCTCAAAATTTTGGAAAAGTTTTTGCTCAGCTTTGGGTGTAACAATTAATCTGTCCTCAGCTTTTCATCCACAGTCTAATGGTCAAACCGAGAGGACCAATCAAACTCTGGAGCAATACCTTTGATGTTTCGTGAGTTATCTCCAGGATGACTGGGTGGACTACCTTCCTACGGCTGAGTTTGCTTATAATAACTCTAAACATAGCTCCACTTCCCAAACCCCTTTTTTCCTAAACACCGGGTATCATCCAGTTTTTATTCCTGATCTCCCTATCCCAACTTCAATTCCTGCTGTTACCAACAGACTAACTTCATTACATGAGATCCAGGAGAAATTGACCGATACATTGAAGGAGGCGCAGGAATATTACAAGAAGGCTGCTGACAGACACCGTAGGTCTATTCCCACTTTTCAGGTAGGTGACAAGGTTTGGTTATCTACCAAAAATTTAAAGGTTCAGATTCCATGTGCTAAGTTGGGTCAAAAGTTTATTGGACCTTTTGAGATTTCTGCTCAAATCAACCCTGTCACTTTTCGCCTAAAACTTCCTGACAATATGAAGATTCACCCTGTTTTTCATATATCACTACTCAAACAGTTTCATGAAAATACCTTTTCTGGAAGAATCCATCCTCCTCCTCCACCTGTTGAGGTACAGGGTGAAGAAGAATTTGTGGTGGGAAAAATTCTTGACTCCAGGATCTCTAGAAACAAACTGCAATATTTGGTTCAATGGGAAGGATATGGACCAGAAGAAAATTCTTGGGAGCCTGCAAATAATGTCCATGCCCCTAGATTAACAAGGGAATTTCACCAGAGGTTTCCTCAGAAACCTGGCCCTAAGACATCCAGTGGACGTCCTGGAAGGAGGGGAGTACTGTCAGGACCGGGATTTGAACCTGGGACCTCAGCTGTGTCTGGCAGTGAGCCTTCTCACTGAGCTATATGGGATGCTGGACAGCTCCCTGTCTGTTCTGCTGGACAAACCCATTAGATCCATTTGACCTTGCTGCCTTGTGTCTTGATCATCTTGAACCTTGAACCCCTTGCTCCTCCCACGAACTTCCTGATATAAGCCATGTCTCTGCACTTCCTCCTTGCCAGAATATTGTGCTATCTCCAGCCTGTATCTCGCTCCTGTCTTCTCTGCTGCCATCCATATTTGCTACTGCTCGTTATCGACCCTTGGCTTATTATCGACTATGCTTCTGCCTGATCCCAACCTACAGATACTCATTACCGACCTTTTGGCTTGTTTACCGACCACTCTTCTGTTTGATCCTTGCCTGCTTATCTGCTATTGTACCCCGGCTTTCTCACCTCCTGGTGGGGCGATCCCGAGGGCCGCGACCTGGTGCTAACATGCAGCAAAATCCATCTCCACCTACAGGAGCTCTGGTGAACACCGGTTAGCGCTTAGATTCCGCACCTCAGGTGACCCCGTGTCATCAGCCAGGGTGACCTGTTCTGCTGCTATAGCTATTGGCCTCTGAGCCTGACCCCAGACCGTGACACCCATCCACTACCACAGGGTACCCCTCTTCTGTTAGTGAGGAGCAGAGGCCTGGGGCACTCTGCTATGTTGCTAGTGATTCAGCTGGGGGTAAAAGCTTTACCACCTCAGCTTGTTGCTGGAGAGAGGGGCCAACCGCCCCAGCTCTCTGGAACTCCACACCATCCTCTTCGGCTTTAGGGATGGCAATCTCCATATTTTCCACTGCCGATTCATCAGCCAGGATTTCACAGTTGTCATCTGAACTTCCCTCATAGTCCCAGGCAACGGAGTCCTTAGGCGATTTCCAAATCCCATTCCTGAATGGCCAGAAATTCCAAATCTTCCTGTAACCAGTGGCCTCCCGAGATATTACATTTTTCCTCTCTGTGCTCCATTATGTCCTCCAAGCACCACTCCCAATCATCCCCAAAGTCAGGATCACTGGACATACTCCAATACAACAATCCCAGGCCATCATAGTCATAGCCTTCTATGGGGGTGTCATCCGCTGACCACGGGCACTCTTGGGCTACATACCACCGGAGGGCTCTGTAGCTCTCATCCAGCTGCATCTCTGCCCGGATCAGCCTGCTTAACTCCGCTATCCACTCCTGCTTTGGTTGTTCCCCCAACAACGGCATTCGTACGTCATATTGCGGGCAGTACCTTGCATAGATGGAGGGCAGGACCTTTCCTTGGTGTTGCTGCTCCAGAGCTAGCGCTTCCTTCCAGAGTTGGCACTGAATCACATCGGCCCATCGCAGCAGGACCTCCTCTGATACGGGTCCTCTGTGCTGTATCTGCATCTCTTGTAACCTCCTTCTGAATTCCTCTTCCATGGAGACTGGTATCTGCACCTCTCTTCTCTCTTCAGTTGGTGCTGCTGTGACTTCAGCTGCTGCAGCACTTCTTCGATGTCGCAAGGTGGCATCTACAGACGCTATAACCCGGTCTATGATCTCCGGTGGAGGATTAGGACCATATTTTGCCAGTCCATGTTTAACAGCCCGATCAAAAAATTCTTCCTCGGGTGTCCTGTATGTTATGCTGGGCCTCTTAGCTCTATTCATTTCGACAAGTTCTGCGATAATGTCCCTTTTCCTACGGTTGCTGGTCGATCTGCCCTGGCTCTCCAGTAAGTCCTTGAGGGAAGAGAGCTTCATCCGTTCATACAGCGTCTCCATTGTCATGTGCCCTTGTAGCCGTCCTTCTGAAGATGGAATCATCCCACTGCTGCCACCAAATGTAACGGTCACCACCGTTTACGACCTTCCATCCAACCACGACAAGCTTATCCGACAATACTGCATACACGATCCATATCAATTCCCCAAAGTCAAGACGAGACTCAGCTCTGTACTTGCTTCCAAAGATATGAACACTTTAATGGTTTCTTCTCTGCCTCTTATACAGTACAAGATGTTACAGCCAATCACAGGACAATGCAATCTCCACCCCCTTATTCACACTGGGACTAATTCTCTAGCAGACATGTCGGCACCGATACTGACGAGATACATTCCTTGAGATAATGACATCAAAACCAAACACTATCACACCTGAATAGAGGCTGCTACTTTGTAGTAAATTACACAATCTTTTAAGTGGAAAGACAGGGCTTTCAATAGTTTTATCACACAATGTCTTGACCTCAATCACATTATCTAGACAGACGTACTGTCTCTAAAGGGCTTGACACCTTTGTACCATAGACAATGTATTGTCTAGGAGTAGATTCAATTAACACCTTTCAAAAGAATGAAATGTCTTTCACAAGCCGGGTCACTTAACATTTCAATAGCCGGAGCTAAGCATTGAATAAGCTTGTAATGTCCCTCTCCTGTGTAGCAGATGTCAAAATGGACCCCTTGTAATATGCCAGTCCTGCAATATGAATTATTATTAATGTCCCATCTTCTGCAAAACATGATATAATTTCTTTGTCAACTTATGGCCCTAGTGGACATAAGGTGACCCTAGACATAGGAGAATCTCAGTCTGTCACAGGTCATTCCGTTACAATATATATTTTTGCTTTTTGTCAGCTGATCTTTGAATTTCTTTCCACCTGGTTCCAATGGGTGTAGTCTCTCTCCACTGTGTTTATCCACAGATGTATGAGATCACTACAATCAGCTCGGACCAATCACAGACTGGACTCACCACATGACTTTCTTCTCTGGAATAATCATAAAAGAGATTGTTTTCTATGTTGTTTCTAGCTATGACTAAGCATTGCATAACAATGTGAAACGTGTCAGTATTATCATCCCACCGTTTGCTGTTTCTCTGTTTGTGCAGTGTTTTTTTACTGGATTAAAGGCTTCCATTGTTTTTTACTTTTATTGGAGTGCGGCTGTCCATATCTTCTTGCTTCCATTTATGCTTTGTGCATTGCCTGCACCCTTTGGTGCCCTGATCTGGAGTGGCGGTCCCTTTTTCCTCTCCCCTTATCTCCCTCTCTCCCCTCATCTCACTCTCTCCTCATCGCTCTACCCTCATCTCGCTCTCTCCCCTCATATCGCGCTCTCTCTTCTCATTTCGCTCTCTCTCTCCTCATCTCGCTCTCTCTCTCTCTCTTTTCATCTCGCTCTCTCTTCACCTTGCTCTCTCTTCATCTCGCTCTCTATCTCTTCATCTTGCTCTCTCTCTCCTTATCTCGCTCTCTCTCCGTGTCTCGCTCTCTCCTCATCTCGCTCTCACTCACTCCCTATCTCGCTCACTCTCTCTCTCGCTCTCTCTCTCCCCTCATCTCGCTCTCTCTCTCCTCATAACACGCTCTCTCTTCTCATTTAGCTCTCTCTCCTCATCTCGCTCTCTCTCTCCCTCTCCTCATCTCGCTCTCTCTCTCCCTCTCCTCATCTCGCTCTCGCTCTCTCTCTCTCCCTCTCCTCATCTCACTCTCTCTCTCCCTCTCCTCATCTCACTCTCTCTCTCCCTCTCCTCATCTCACTCTCTCTCTCCCTCGCCTCATCTCGCTCTCTCTCTTCCTCTCCTCATCTCACTCTCTCTCCCTCTCCTTATCTCGCGCTCTTACTCTCCCCTCATCTCGCTCTCCCTCCTCATCTCGCTCTCTCGCTCTCTCTCCTCATCTTGCTCTCGCTCCTCATCTCACTCTCTCTCCTCATCTCGCTCTCTCTCTCCTCATTGCAATCTCTCTCTCCTCATCTCGCTCTCTCTCCTCATCTCGCTCTCTCTCCTCATCTCGCTCTCTCTCTCCTCATCTCGCTCTCTCTCCTCATCTTGCTCCCTCTCTATCCTCATCTCGCTTCCTCTCTCTCTCCTCATCTTGCTCTCTCTCCTCATCTCACTCTCTCTCTTCATCCTGCGCACTCTCTCTGCTCATCTTGCGCTTTCTCTCTGCTCATCTTGTGCTCTCTCCTCATTTCTCTCTCTCCCCTCATCTCGCTCTCTCATTCCTCATCTCGCTCTCTCATTCCTCATCTCGCTCTCTCTCCTCATCTCGCTCTCTCTCTTCATCTCGCTCTCTCTCCTCATCGCTCTCTCTCTCCTCATCTCGCTCTCTCTCTCCCTCTCCTCATCTCGCTCTCTCTCTCCCTCTCCTCATCTCGCTCTCTCTCTCCCTCTCCTCATCTCGCTCTCTCTCCCTCTCCTCATCTCGCGCTCTCTCTCACCCTCTCCTCATCTCTCTCTCCCTCCTCATCTCGCTCTCTCTCTCCTCATCACGCTTTCCTCATCTCGCTCTCTCTCCTCATCTCGCTCTCACTCACTCTCTCCTCATCTTGCCTTCCTCATCTTGCGCTCTCTCTCCTCATCTCGCTCTCTCTCCTCATCTCTCGCTCTCTCTCCTCATCTCTCGCTCTCTCTCCTCATCTCGCTCTCTCTCCTCATCTCGCTCTCTCTTTCCTCATCTCGTTCTCTCTCTCCTCATCTCGCGCTCTCTCTCTCTCTCTCCTCATTTTGCGCTCTCTCTCTCCTCATCTCGTGCTGTTTCTCCTCATCTTGGGCTCTTTCTCTCCTCATCTTGCGCTCTCTGTCCTCATCTCGCACTCTCACTCTCCTCATCTCGCACTCTCTCTCTCTCCTCATCTCGCTCTCTCTCTCTCCTCTGCTCGCTCTCTCCTCATCTCGCTCTCTCCTCATCTCGCTCTCCCTCTCCTCATCTTGCGCGCTCTCTCTCTGCTCATCTTGCGCTCTCTCTGTTCATCTTGCGCTCTCTCTGCTCATCTTGCGCTCTCCTCATTTCTCTCTCCCTCTCCTCATCTCACTCTCTCTCCTCATCTCGCGCTTTCTCTCCTCATCTCGCGCTTTCTCTCCTTACCTCGCGCTTTCTCTCCTCATCTCGCGCTCTCTCCTCATCTCGCGCTCTCTCCTCATCTCGCGCTCTCTCCTCATCTCGCGCTCTCTCCTCATCTCGCGCTCTCCGCTCATCTTGCGCTCTCTCCTCATCTTGCACGCTCTCTCTCCTCACATCGCGCTCTCTCTCTCCTCATCACGCTCTCTCCTCATCTTGTTCTCTCTCTCCTCACCTTGCTCTCTCTCTCATCACCTTGCGCTCTCTCTCTCTCTCTCTCCTCATCTCACGCTCTCTCTCTCCTCATCTCACGCTCTCTCTCTCTCCTCATCTCGCGCTCTCTCCTCATCACACTCTCTCTCATCACCTTGCGCTCTCTCTCCTCATCTCACGCTCTCTCTCCTCATCTCGCGCTCGCTCTCTCTCCTCATCTCGTTCTCTCTCCTCATCTCGCTCTCTCTCCTTAACTTGCTCTCTCTCCTCATCTTGCTCTCTCTCTCTCTCTCTCTCTCTCTTCTCATTTCGCTCTCTCTTCTCACTCTCTCTCCTGATCTAGCTCTCTCCCTCTCATCTCGCTCTTTCCCTCTCATCTCGCTCTCTCTCCTAATCTCGCTCTCTCTCCTCATCTCGCTCTTTCTCCTCATCTCGCTTTCTCTCCCCTTATCTCGTTATCTCTCCCCCTCTCCTCATCTCGCTCTCTCTCCCTCTCCTCACCTCGCACTCTCTGTCTCCTCATCTCTCTCTCCCTCCTCATCTCATTCTCTCTCTCTCCTGATCACGCTTTCCTAATCGCGCTCTCTCTCCTCATCTTGCACTCTCTCTCCTCATCTTGCGCTTTCTCTCTCCTTATCTTGTGCTCTCTCTCCTCATCTTGTGCTCTCTCTCCTCATCTTGTGCTCTCTCTCCTCATCTTGCGCTCTCTCTCCTTATCTCCTGCTCTCTCTCCTCATCTTGCGCTCCTCTCCTCATTTTGCCCTTTCTCTCTCATCACACTTTCATCATCACACTTTCTTCATCTCGCGCTCTCTCCTCATCTCGCTCTCTCTCTCCTTATCTTGCGCGCTCTCTCTGCTCCTCTTGCGCTCTCTCTCTCTCCTCATTTTCTCTCCCTCTCCTCATCTTACTCTCTCTCCTCATATCGCTCTCCCTCGCCTCATCTTGTGCTCTCTCCTCATCTTGCGCTCTCTCTCTCTCTCTCCTGATCTTGCGCTCTCTCTCCTCATCTCGCTCTCTCTCCTCATTTTGCTCTCTCTTCTCGCTCTTTCTCTCCTCATCTAGCTTTCTCCCTCTCCTCATCTCGCACTCTCTGTCCTCATCTTGCGCTCTCTCTCTCCTCATCTTGCTCTCTCTCTCCTCATCGCGGTCTCTCTCCTTATCTTGCTCTCTCTCCTTATCTTGCTCTCTCTCTCCTCATCGCGCTCTCTCTCTCCTCATCGCTCTCTCTCTCCTCATCGCTCTCTCTCTCCTCATCGCGCTCTCTCTCTCCTCATCGTGCTCTCTCTCTCCTCATCTCGTGCTCTCTCTCCTCATCTCGTGCTCTCTCTCCTCATCTCGTGCTCTCTCTCCTCATCTTGCTCTCTCTCCTCATCTTGCTCGCTCTCTCCTCATCTTGCTCGCTCTCTCTTCATCGCACTCTCTCTCTCCTCATCGCGCTCTCTCTCTCCTCATCGCGCTCTCTCTCTCCTCATCGCGCTCTCTCTCTCCTCATCTCGTGCTCTCTCTCCTCATCTCGCGCTCTCTCTCCTCATCTCGCGCTCTCTCTCCTTATCTCGCGCTCTCTCTCCTCATCTCACGCTCTCTGTCCTCATCTCGCTCTCTCTCCTCATCTCGCCCTCTCTCCTCATCTCGCTCTCTCTCTCTCCTCATTTTGCTCTCTCTTCTCGCTCTCTCTCTCTCTCTCCTGATCTAGCTCTCTCCCTCTCCTCATCTCGCTCTCTCTTCTCATCTTGCTCTCTCTCTTCTCATCTTGCTCGCTCTCTCTCCTCATCTTGCTCGCTCTCTCTCTCCTCATCTTGCGCTCTCTCTCTCCTTATCTTGCGCTCTCTCTCTCCTCATCGCGCTCTCTCTCTCCTCATCGCGCTCTCTCTCTCCTCATCGCGCTCTCTCTCTCCTCATCATGCTCTCTCTCTCCTCATCGTGATTTCTCTCTCCTCACCTTGCGCTCTCTCTTCTCATTTCACGCTCTCTCTCTCCTCATCTCGCTCTCGCTGTCCTCATCTCACTCTCTCTCTCTTCATCTCGCCCTCTCTCCTCATCTTGCTCTCTCTCTCCTCTTTTTGCTCTCTCTTCTCGCTCTCTCTCTCTCATGATTTAGCTCTCTCCCTCTCCTCTTCTCGATCTCTCTCCTCATTTCGCTCTCTCTCTCCTCATTTCGCTCTCTCTCTCCTCATTTCGCTCTCTCTTTCCTCATTTCGCTCTCTCTTTCCTCACCTTGCTCTCTCTCCCCTCATCTCGTTATCTCCCCCCCTCTCCTTATCTCGCTCTCTCTCATCATCTCGCTTTCTCTCCCTCTCCTCATCTCGCACTCTCTCTCTCCTCATCTATCTCTCCCTCCTCATCTCATTCTCTCTCTCTCCTCATCACGCTTTCCTCATCGCGCTCTCTCTCCTGATCTTGCGCTCTCTCTCTTCATCTTGCGCTCTCTCTCTCTCTCTTCTCATCTTTCGCTCACTCTCCTCATCTTGGGCTCTCTCTCCTCATCTTGCGCTCTTTCTTTCCTCATCGTGCGCTCTCTCCTCATCTTGTGCTCTCTCTCCTTATCTTGCGCTCTCTCTCTCTTCATCTCTCACTCTCTCCTCATCTCACACTCTCTCCTCGCTGTCTCTCTCCTCATCTTGCTCTCTCCTCATTTCGCTCTCCTCACTTTGCTCTCTCTCCCCGCTCTCTCTCTCCTCATCTAGCTCTCTCCCTCTCCTCATCTTGCTCTCTCTTTCCTCATTTCGCTCTCTCCCCTCATCTCTCTCCCCTCATCTCGCTCTCTCTCTCTCCCTCATCTCACCTGGCACTCGCTCCTTACCTCTCTCTCACTCCTCATCTTGTTCTCTCTCTCTCCTCATCTTGTTCTCTCTCTCTCCTCATCACGCTTTCCTCATCACTCTCTCCTCATCTCACTCTCTCTCCTCATCTCAATCTCTCTCCTCATCTTGCGCTCTCTTTCTCTCTCCCCATCTTGCGCTCTGTCTCCTCATCTCGCTCTCTCTCTTTCCTCATCTTGCTCACTCTCTTTCCTCATCTGGCTCACTCGTTCTCTCTCTCTCCTCATCTTGCTCTCTCTCCTCATCTCGCTCTCTCTGTCCTCATCTCGATCTCTCTCACTCTCAATCTCGCTCACTCTCTCTCCTCATCTCACGCTCTCTCTCTCCTCATCTCTCTCCCCTAATCTCGCTCTCTCTCCCCTCATCTCGCTCTCTCTCTCCACTCATCTTGCTCTCTCTCCTCATCTCGCTCTCTATCCTCATCTTGTGCTCTCTCTTCTCATCTCACTCTCTCTCCTTGTTCTCTCTCCTCATCTTGCTCTCTTCTCATTTCGCTCTCCTCACTTCGCTCTCTCTCCTCGCTCTCTCTCTCTCCTCATCTAGCTCTCTCTCTCCTCATCTAGCTCTCTCGCTCCTCATCTTGCTCTCTCTGTCTCCTCATCTCGCTCTCTCTCATCTCGCTCGATCTCTCTCCTCATCTCGCTCGATCTCTCTCCTCATCTTGCTTGATCTCTCTCCTCATCTCGCTCGATCTCTCTCCTCATCTTGCTCACTCTCTCTCCTCTTCTTGCATGTAATTTATTAGTCAGCTGGGGGTCTTCTGCCGGGGGCACCCTCTCTTCTTTAAGCTCTTTTATAAGGGGGGTAGGCCAGGTCTTCGCCAGTTTCTGCTGGGGGGAGCCGCTCTTCTCTCTTCTGCCAGGCTTCTCCTGGCTGTCTTCTGCCGTGCCCCAGGCCTGGGCTTTTCCTGACTGTCTTCTGCCGGGTTCCACCACGGAGTCCGGTCTTTTCTGTTCCCTCTTCTGCCGAGCTCCACCGTGGGGCCCGGTCTTCTCTCTTCTGCCGGGCCCCTGGGCCCAGGCTTCTCCTGGCTGTCTTCTACCGGGTTCCACCGTGGGGTCCGGTCTTCCCCTCCGCTGTCTTCTCTCTTCCGCCAGGCCGCCCGGGCTTCTGCGCTGTCTTCTCTGTTCCCTCTTCTGCCTGGCTCCACCGTGGGGGCTGGGTCTTCTCCGCTGTCTTGTTCCTTCTTCTCTTCCAGCTATGTTGACACGATGAGCCCCCCCGCTGTAATGCCATCTGAGCGTTGCGCAACAACATATATAGGCATAGGGCGCGGTCACTGGCTGGCTACTAAATTATTTTAGAAATCTGTGTAGTGTTTTTTTAACTTTACATTTTCCCCCACCTTTCTCCATAACGAGGACCTGTCACACACTAGTCCTATTACAAGGGATGTTTAAATTTTTTGTAATAGGAATAAAAGTGATAAAAAAAGGGACAAAAAAGTGCAAAAAGTTCCTAGTCCCTGTCCCTAGTAGCTCGCACTCAGAAGCGAACACGCATGTAAGACCCGCCCACATATGTAAACGCCGTTCAAACCACACATGTGAGGTATTGACGCGTGCGTTAGAGCGAGAGCAATAATTTTAGCACTAGACCTTCTCTGTAACTCTAAACTGGTAACTGTAATAAAAATTCAAGCGTCGCCTATGGAGATTTTTAAGTCCCGAAATTTGGCGCCATTCCATGAGCAATATTAAGGCGTGACAAGTTAGATATCTATTTACTCGGTGTAACATCGTCTTTCACATTATCCCTAAAAATTGGGCTAACTTTACTGCTTTGTTATTTGTTAATTCATGAAACCGTTTTTTTGGGCAATGTACCTATTACCATTTCACACAGGGGGGGGCGGGATCTGGGGGTCCCCTTTGTTAAAGGGGTCTTCCAGATTCCGATAAGCCCCCCGCCCGCAGACCCCCACAACCACTGGTCAGGGTAGCGGGGATAAGACCCTTGTCCCCATCCACATGGGGACAAGGTGCTTTGGGGACAACCCCAAAGCACCCTCCCCATGTTGAGGGCATGTGGCCTGGTACGGTTCAGGAGAGGGGGGCCGCACTCTGTCCCCCCTCTTTTCTGCGGCCGGCCAGGTTACATGCTCAGATAAGGGTCTGGTGTGGATTTTAAATTTAGCTAATTAATATACACCCCCAGGTACAAAATATATTTCACTTTTATTGTTGCACTTTAAGCATTATTAAATTCACTGCTCCCGAAAAAACGGCCGTTTACAAAAATAAAAAAAGCATTGATACATGTCCACTGGGGCAGGACTCAGGTCCCCAAAACACTTTTTAGGACAAAAACTAACATATTAACCTTTATAATTAACAACTTTGATTTCTCCCATAGACTTCTAAAGGGAGTTTGGCGGCGGCTTAACATATTAATTGCATTGCGCTGGCTGCTGCGCCGGTTCATGCGCCTAATTAAGGATTAATCCAGCGTGCCAATTAAGCCATGAACCGGCGCAGTGCATTGCTTTTAGTAAATCAGCCCCACAGTGTCATTTCAATTAAGTTAGAAAGAGCATGCATGCTATTTTTCTCAATGATTTTCATCCATATTGCCGAAACAAGACATTAGAAATGTCATTTTGTGCAGGGACAGTTCTATACATGGGAAAACGTGCCACTTCACAGGCATACTATAGCGTGTCAGCAGGTACGATATTTAAAGAATATTTCACTTTTTTTTCACTTTATCATCATTAAAATCACTGCTCCAGAAAAAACGGCAATTTTTAAACCTTTTTTTGCATCGATACATGTTCCCTGGGGCAGGAACCCAACGACCCCAAACCCTAGTTAGGACAATGACTTGCATATTAGCCTTTAAAATGAGCACTTTTGATTGTAAACTCCCTGAGTCTTCTCAATATATTTTTTACAAATGAATCATAATATGACTCCAGCGTCACTCTAAACCCTCCAATTGCTCCTTTAATAAACAGATCTCGTTGCCCTACATCTATAAAATAGTCTCTATGGTCCCAAGCCACCTTATTAGATATCATAATAAATACACTTTTAAAGGAACCCACAAACTCTGTGTATTTGAGGACAACAGGTTTTTGCGTCTAGCATAGAGGGTTGCCTAAACCAAGGCTCTCTCAGAAAGCAAAGATATCACAAAACCTACTTTGCTTCTGTCTGTGGGAAATCAAATGATAAAAAATGGGGGAAGGACTGGGTAAGGGAAGTGAACTAAGAGAAGGACACTTTGGAAAGGGGGTTACCTTTTGCAATGAATAATGATCCTAATGATACTTGGTATCGTTGGTTTTTAGAAAAGTACAAATATGGAACTCAATAGAACAATAAATTATCATGGACCCATGTGACTAACTGGACATACACAATACAACACAAGACAACACCAGTCCGGACGTTTTAAAAGTTCAGCCACAGTCAGTTAACACCGTATCCATATGGTTCATTAAGTAATTTAAAGAAGAGAAAGGTAAATATGTAATTAATCAATTAGGAACTACTTCTTATATAGAGCCAATAGTTTTTTTTGGCTAGTGGCTGAACCCCTGGAGCAAGGGAGGAGGGAGTGGGAGGGAGGGAAAATTGTTAGTTGGTTGAATCAGGGAGTCAACTGTACAGTGTCCTTATTGATTAGTATCAGTTCTGGGAATCATGCGCATGCAGATATTAGTTGGTACTTCCAAAAGAAACTGCAATAATCATGAAATCAGAGTGCAAGTACTCATTGAATAATTAGATTTTGATCCTCACAGAGTGGAACCGTGGATTAAATAAGGTATATATATGCCACGACCCAAAATTAATTTTAGATAGTTAAATATACACCATGTAACCATACACGAGTGTATAGTGGAAGACGGACTTTATAGGCGTAGTACAGTTAAAAATAGATTATTTATTACATACAAAAGAATACATAGTAGATGAGACAAACAAAATATATATTAATTAAAACATAAACTGTCACAAAAAGTGGCAGTTGATTAGCATGTATCAGAGTGAGACAGACCACTAGAAAATATTTGTACACATATATACAAGGTAACCAAAACGTAGGTATTTCACATCTACTAAGGGTATGTAGAATTTTGGAATCCAGTATAGTTTCTATAGGTGGGGTGTCGCACGATGGTTAGCCCAACAATGTTTCGCGTTTTTGACGCTTCTTCTGGAGCTTTTTAACACAGATCTATAAAGTAGAATAGTACAAAAAATAATAAATATAGATATAAACAATTAAAAACAAAAATTAATAAACAAATCTTAAAAAATGTGTTTTGTTCAATCAGTCTCCACAATGTCTACAGGCATGCCCCGAACCACATAGCCAATTATATTTGTTGTACTTAAAGGTTCTACTTACATTGGGTGAGTAGTGGAATGTATATATAAAATATGACCAAAAAGGATTTTTCAAGGGCAGAGGTTGAGAAAAGGATGTAAGTACTTTTTCACAGCACGTTCAGAACAGAGTGGTTATAGTAGACTTCTTAATCCATACTGCATTGTCGCATTGGCGGTCCAGAGTGACTATTAAAGGCGGCCTAGCGTTTGCTTTACCCTCTATTAAATATAATCCATGAAATCTATTTTTAGTGAAATAATCCATTTGATATTCAATGTTCCTACAATCATGGGTAACTGTATGGGCCAGATTCAGGTAGATGGGCGCTTCTTTACTTTGGAGTAACGCTTCTCATTTACGTTAATCCGCCGACACTTTTGGTGCAAGTACTGTTATTCACATAGCAGTTGCGCGTAAACTTGCGCCAGAGTAACGATAATGCGCAGGCGTAACCCGACGCAAGTGGAAGTGGGTGTGATCATATGTAAATGATGGGCGGAGCCCAGCGCAGAGGCTTACGTTCAGCGCATCATCCACGGAGCATGCGCAGTGAGGGAGGCTCCACTCGCCCCCTTGTGCGCATGCTCACAACTTCCGTCGGCACCACTTCACGGGAAACGTCAGCGCAATGCGTTCCGTTGGGCGTTTAAATGCGCCCGTAGATGCGCCATTCCGGCACTAAAGTATATCCTGTTCCCCCTCCCCGCAGTGAAGTTACTTTTGTTCTGAGATGGCTGCTCCCGTTCCCCGCAAACACACAGGAGAAAGCTGAACTCTAAAGGCCAGGAGCTGTCAGCCGTCATCTCGGCTATGGAGACCTATGATGTCTTCCTCCATGGCTGTAAAAGTTGACAGATAAGCATGGACAGAGGTGTTGTCCTGCAAGTGGGGGTGCTCAGCTAGCTCTTATCGTCGGTAACGCTGCTGTAGCTGCTCTCCTGCTGACCTGTGGCCGTCTGGAGTAAAGATAAAGCAGCTATTTGTAGAAATAACTTTGCGTCGGACGGACGAGATACGCGTGGCGCATGTAGCCAGCGTATGGTGCTAATCCGTTCGCGAATCGGGAAATATCCCTCATTTGCAGGGGAAATCAATAGGCGCGACTGATGTGCCAAGCGAAATTATGCGCTGACGATACTCTGGCGTCTGAAAGTTAAGCCGATCGGAAAAGGCCCGTTTTCTGTCGCATCTAGTTTGGTGGGTACGGCCACATAGAAACGACGGCGCATAATCACAGTTACGCAGCGCATATCGAATTACTCCAGCGCAAGTCTTGCTGAATCTGGCCCTATGTATTTATTTTATTTATTGTATGATGATTGTTATACGTAGTTATTTCATTCATATATGTTATACGTTTTATTCACTGCCTGTTGCTGTACTCTGAAGGATGTTTCTCACTCTCTGTTATGAACATCACCTTCTATACAGCAATTGTGCTGATTGTACACTCATGGTGGTGAGAACACTTTGGCAATAGGTACTATGTCCATTCTCAAATATCAGTATTGTGATCTTTTGTTCCGTCTGTCTCTGCGATGTCTCTAATACATGGCCCCCCCCCCCTCCCCTCTTTACTGGCCATTTCTTTTTTCTTTTTTTCTTCCTCTCTTGTTGCAGGCGGGGCTATTCTGTTTAGATGCTCTCTGGTCAGTAGTTGCGACATTCACGGCTTTGCTGCAACGGCTGTCTGCTCTAACAAGCTATGTACGTTGCTATGCCTCCGTGGCGATGCGCTGGCACTCTCTATGTTCTCTGCTTCCGGGCAGTGACGTGCCGTGCTTCTAGCATACAAGCTAGACAGATAGGTCTGACACGCCCCCTAGTCATTACATGGCCAGCCCTGATTGGATTGGTCATCGGGTGGGCGGATACAGCTACGTCGCCCGCGATATGTTTGCCTCTGCTGCTCCTATTGGTCCACACAGCGTCACGTAATACTAACGTCTTTATTAGCCACGATGAATGCCGCCGGATGTGCGGCTGTTCATTTACTTTCCATGTCACCACAGGCAGAGGTCCTATTTTAGGGTACTCGCAGCAAGGTATGTAACTTACAGGCTAATGTTTATAGGTCATTCTCTCTTTCTTATGTATGGCCATGTAGAATGTTGGCAACTAAAGCATCTATTTGCCACTCTCTCACCCTTTGGTGATATTCAGCCACCAACAGATGTATGCACCCAAAGTTTACTATCTAATCATTAATCCTCATTTCTGACCTTTTTCTTTCTTCTTTTTTCTCTTTTTTGTCAATATCAAATACTGGTTCTCCCTCCCTTTGAATCAGTGGCTGTTTGCCTATGCTTTCCTATATCACATACTTATTACAGTATTTATATGGTTTGTTTTCAGATTATTCTCCTATAGTGGTGAATTCCCCTTGGGAGATTTGGCTGATCCCTGTTTATGTGTGATCCGTGTGGGTGGACTTGCCCTGTAAAGCAAACGCTAGGCCGCCTTTAATAGTCACTCTGGACCGCCAATGCGACAATGCAGTATGGATTAAGAAGTCTACTATAACCACTCTGTTCTGAACGGGCTGTGAAAAAGTACGTACATCCTTTTCTCGACCTCTGCCTTGAAAAATCCTTTTTGGTCATATTTTATTTATACATTCCACTACTCACCCAATGTAAGTAGAACCTTTAAGTACAACAAATATAATTGGCTATGTGGTTCGGGGCATGCCTGTAGACATTGTGGAGACTGATTGAACAAAACACATTTTTTAAGATTTGTTTATTAATTTTTGTTTTTAATTGTTTATTTCTATATTTATTATTTTTTGTACTATTCTACTCTATAGATCTGTGTTAAAAGCTCCAGAAGAAGCGTCAAAAACGCGAAACATTGTTGGGCTAACCATCGTGCGACACCCCACCTATAGAAACTATGGGCCAGATTCAGGTACATCTGCGCATTATTGGACCAGCGTAGCGCACCGCCTTTACGCTAGACTTGCGCAATGTATCCGCGCAATCACCCTATTCTCGTTGCTTTTACGCAAAAAATTGCGCATGCGTAAAGTTATTTCAGAGGCGTAAGGCGGAGTGATACAAATTGGGAAGGACGTGGGCGTGTTACATTGAAATGAGCCGTGACCCCATGCAAATGAAGGGCCAGCCGGCTTCCGCATGCGCGCTTGAAGCAGACCATGGTCAGCACCTCTGTGCGCATGCTCACAACTCGGAAACGGCGCAATCAGTGAAATTGGAAGTGGACTAGGGCAACTTAGTGAACTACGCAGACAGCATAAATAGACAGACACAAACGCACTTCCTTTGCAAAAGTACATCCCTTTGTATCCCTTCATATACAGCAAGGTGCTTTTGTTCTGTTGTTTATTAGCGTTTGTTTGTTTGTTTGTTTGTGACGTGTCTTTGAGATATTCGGGGACTGTTTTGCAGAGTGATTTTTGTCTTTTATGTGTTTTCTTTGTTGTTATTTTGTTTAAATTATATTTTTGCTGGGCATTTTTTATTTTTGCTCGTTTGGTTCGGTTTGTGTATGATTTTGGAATGTGGGGGTGACATTTCTGTGGGAAAAGGGGTGTCACCCTCATTTGTGGTGGAGAAGTGAAACCCAGGTCTGTGTGAATGGTGTATGAATGTACAGTGACATAATTGGAGCCGTGGCATGGCGTTGCTGCTCACAAGTCCTGCATGGTGGGCTTGTGCCAATCCAATGTGATGAGGATGTGGTGTGTGTGTGCTAGGGACCACAGTGGTGTGCAGGCATGCATTCTTATTGTGCCATGGTTAATGTGTGTGTTTAACGTGCAAAGATGCATAATGTGAGCTGGCATGAGAGATGGGGTCATGAGATGGGGTCCCAGTGCATATGCAGAGTCACCTTGAAGGGAAAAGACAGGAGGATGTTAGTCGTGCATGTGCCCCTTGTGATGTGTGCATCATGGGGGGAGACAGTCATGCCTGCCACCCATGTCACTCACCAACCAGCCAGCTGTCCCCATACATGTTCTGTTCGAAATCTGTGGGGATGGGGCTCTGATTGTATATGTAGCTGTCATGGGTGTCATGGGTAGTGTCATGTGTTGGGCTGGTGATGTCCTCCTGCAGGGCTGTGGTTAATTCCATGATGGCATGAGGGGTGAATCTGAATATGCGATACACCTCAGAATCACTCATGCCATAGATGTCTATGCATGTGTGATATATCAAGTGAAGAGTGAGGGGCTTGTATCAGATAAGAATATTGTATTAGATTAGATTAAATGGTAAAGTTTATATAAGCAAAAAAAAAGTTTAAAAAAAAATAAAAAATCCTGTGCCCTCCTCAGTGCCCTTCTCCTTCTTTGCTCATCTAAAAGTCAGTAGTATAGCTATGCGCGACGATGCCCCTGGCATGTTGGCATACAGATTGTTGTGCAACACGTGTGACTGCTGAGCTCCTCACTAACAGTGTTGCTTTATCTGACATGTAGACGATTTTTCTTTTTTTAGACCAGCTTTTATATGGTCTAATTTTAGACAGGACATTTTGCTGTTGCGCACACCGCGTAGCCCCAACGTTCTTTTGTGGATCCCCATAAGTCCCTCATTAGCATATTTGACTAGGAAATCAATGGTTTGTCTAGCGCAGTTTTGCGCGGACGGATGCGCCTGTCTAACGAAATTACGCTGGACAAAAAAAATTAGATTTCTTGCGTATCTCGTTTTGGGAATGCCGCGCATCGAAACGCACGCGCACAATTAGACTTACGCCGCGCATCTCCTGTTACGCCGGCGTAATCGCTCTGTGAATCTGGCCCTATACAGGTTTCCAAAATTCTACATAACCTTAGTAGATGTGAAATACCTACAATTTGGTTACCTTGTATATATGTGTACAAATATTTTCTAGTGGTCTGTCTCACTCTGATACATGCTAATCAACTGCCACTTTTTGTGACAGTTTATGTTTTAATTAATATATATTTTGTTTGTCTCATCTACTATGTATTCTTTTGTATGTAATAAATAATCTATTTTTAACTGTACTACGCCTATAAAGTCCGTCTTCCACTATACACTCGTGTATGGTTACATGGTGTATATTTAACTATCTATAAGTATTCATTGAAGTATTGTTAATGAATTGTCATGAGTGGATATATCCAGTAGTCATTCGATCATTTGACAACATAAACTTCTTCAGCACTGATTGTATGGTCAAGGACAGTCCTATCAAAATTGTGAATGATAGTAGTGCTGACAATAAGGCAGTTGCTTTATTAATATGCAAGGTACCTGATTCAGATGTCCCATATGATTGAGCTATCAGGAGGTGATTGATACTTTAACAGTATAACGCCAGTCAGAGGCTTGTTAATCCATATGCTGAGCTGCATATCATCCGTTTTGGATCAGCTGCTTGTTGTAGCTGGATGTATGGATCAACACTGTGCCATAAATGCGGTACTGGTACTGGTTTTGGAGGCGATAGTGACGTTCTTTGAAATACCAAATAGAACGTCTCACTACTCCATAGCTCGCTCGCCGGCTTCCTGCTCGTTTCGTTTGTGGGGAACGTCACGTGACTGGCGTGCGGTGATGACGTCAACGTGTTTCGCTATGCAGGTAGCGTAGCTTCATCTCGGACGTTTAACCCTTCACCAGAGGCCAGGTATATGTATACAGTGGCCAGCTGGAGATTATCACCGTGGGGTAATTTAAAAATGAAGTGTCAGAAAAGCATGGCAAGTCCCATTATGAGGTGTGTGACAATTGATCCGAAAAGTCTATTGAGTTCTTTACCACTGCCGCCCAGTATTTTGAAGGTAGGTTGTTGCCATAGATCAAAGCAGCATATTTACCCTGTTGGGGCGGAGTTTAACGACGATCTGTGTATTTTGAGAATATAAGTCCCAAAAAAACGAAATTTGAATGGGCATACTTGTAGGGGAGGAGAGTTAGAGGTTTACAGGGGAAGGGATACATGAAACAGACAACAGTTAGGGCGCAAGGTATTACCACCGATACTTGCAGTGGTAAAATAGTTGGAGGAGGCACACACATGACAGGGTGCCAAGCTTGAAGTCAATTTAATCCACCTATATATCATTAGCCCCCAAGATGGTAAAATAAATAGACCAGCAAAGGTCACTTTAGAGGGAGGAAATGTATATGTATAAGGGAACATGTCGGAGAATCAAAAGTATAAGTGTCTTTCAATCTATGTGTTCCTGCATGTATAAATATCACTTGGAAAGTGAGTTTAATTGAACACAAGTAGGGGAATTTGACCTTCAAAAATAAATTATGCCTATACATACAGGTACAGGAAGAATGAAATAAACGGAAAATCACCAGGAATTTTAGTAGTCATAACCTTGATAGGAAGGCATGGATACGGAAATTGATCTTTACCAGTTCAGGAGTTCAAGAAGACTTGTAAGTTCAATTATGTATTTAAGCCAACAGGCACTAATGATTTTAGGCGGTAGACCCACAATTTGTCTTTTTGTAAGAGAATTCGGTCGTAGTCTCCTCTTCTATTTGGTAGTTGCAGTACATAAATGCCTTTGACAGTTAGTCCCTTTGAACTCCTGCCATGGTATTGGGCAAAATGTTTTGCCAAATGTTTTTCCGGTGTCTTTTCTTTCTCGTTCATTTCCCTCAAATGTTCACCAATGCGTATTTTTAGTGATATCTTGGTTTTGCCAACATACATTTTTTGGCACGGGCAAGTGATCATATAAATGACTCGAGGCGAGGAGAAGTTGATCAAGCTCCTAATTTCAAACGTGCCTTGTCCATGTGCATTGGAGAATGTTGATGTGCGATGCACATAGGGGCAATTCTGGCATTTGTTTCACGGAAACATGCCAAGAGTTCGTGGATATTCGGAGAGCCATGTTGTGTCTGGCTCTTTAATGAATTCCGACTGTATTAGCATGTCTTCAATATTTCTGGCACGCCATGCAACAAGTTTAGGGGCATCACTGACAATTCTAGCTAATTTCGGATTGTTGGTTAGAATACTCCAATGCTTGGCCAGGACCTGGGACCTGTGGGAAATGCCTGGGGCAGCATCATTTCAGATGCACAGCTCACCTGGAATCTCCCACTGTGGCTGTCCTGGTACAACCTGTGTTGAAATCTGTCCCTGCTGCTGCTCCAGTCACTGTGCAGGCACTTGCCTCGAGTATTACCTCTATAAGAGGTATGTCTGGTTCCGCTCCCCTTCCCCCAGCGATTTGGGGGTGATCCAATTCAATGCAGAGAGTACAACAGAAAACACGCAAACTCCTGCACACGGGTGGGTTGTCCAATAGTTGATCAAAGGATCTTCGTCTAAAGTCAGAAATATGAAGAGAGTGGTACTAGCAGTGACCTTGCTGCCCTTCGTGGATGGGGAAGTCCTGGCACAAAGAAAAGAAAAAGAAAGGCGCACCAGCCTAGTGCATTACCACTTAACACTTTATTCAATGGTAATAGTATTAAAAACTACTCACAAACAGCGGATTTGAACAGGCTTGTCAACAAAATAGAGGTGAATTCCCTTCGGACCACGCTCCACAGTGGGATATGTTACTGCCGGCTGACGTGTTTCGAGGCGTCTAGGGCCTCTTCATCAGAGCTCGACAGTGACAGTGGCAAACTGATCCATATGGTGATCCTGCTCATCCAACCTGTAAAAAATGTTTACCAATAAATGGATTGACTGTATCCTCTGAATTCATGGCAGCCAAGCAAGTCTTCAACAGGTACACAGGAGAGAATCTCTGGATGTGTTGACCAAGGCAAAGGCAAAGGGGAACTAAACTGAACAGCTTAAGTAACCAGCAGGACTGACGAACAGGATATCATCATCAGGCGAGTCACTGTGGAAAAGATAGGAGCTGGCAATTAATCAAAAGCTAAGCGTCCTGCTCGGAGAAGGAAGGGCTGAGCCAAGCCTTGACAAGAATTGAGCGATAGTGATTAGTGGGGAAATTCGGAAAAACGACAGCAACAATTCTGTGAGCAAATTTCAGTGTTTTTGATTTGATTACATTATTGAATAAAATGTATTTTTTATAATTATTTAAAAAATATATTATAATTTAGGATTTTGTTTTACATAGTTACATAGTTAGTCAGGTTGAAAAAAGACACAAGTCCACCCAGTTCAACCATAAAAAATAAATAAAAATAAAACAAAGTAAAACACAGTACATCCTCCCATACACCCAACTCCATACCCACAGTTGATCCAGAGGAAGGCAAAAAACCCCAGCAGAGCGATGATCCAATTTGCTACTGGAGGGGAAAAAATTCCTTCCTGATCCCCCGAAAAGGCAATCGGATTTACCCCGGATCAACTTTACCTACAAAACTTAGTACTCAGTTATATTATGTGCATTTAGGAAAGAATCCAGGCCTCTCTTAAAGCAATCTACTGAGCTGGCCAGAACCACCTCTGGAGGGAGTCTGTTCCACATTTTCACAGCTCTTACTGTGAAGAAACCTTTCCGTATTTGGAGGTGAAATCTCTTTTCCTCCAGACGTAAAGAGTGCCCCCTTGTCCTCAGTGTTGACCTTAAAGTGAATAACTCAACACCAAGTTCACTATATGGACCTCTTATGTATTTGTACATGTTGATCATATCCCCCCTTATTCTCCTCTTCTCAAGAGTGAATAAATTCAGTTCCTCTAATCTTTCCTCATAGCTGAGCTCCTCCATGCCTCTTATCAGTTTGGTTGCCCTTCTCTGCACTTTCTCCAGTTCTCCGATATCCTTTTTGAGAACTGGTGCCCAAAACTGGACTGCATATTCCAGATGAGGTCTTACTAATGATTTGTACAGGGGCAAAATGATATCTCTATCTCTGGAGTCCATACCTCTCTTAATACAAGAAAGGACTTTGCTCGCTTTGGAAACCGCAGCTTGGCATTGCATGCCATTATTGAGCTTATGATCAACTAAAACACCCAGATCCTTCTCCACTACAGATCCCCCCAGTTGTACTCCCCCTAGCATGTATGATGCATGCATATTCTTAGCCCCCAAGTGCATAACTTTACATTTATCAACATTAAACCTCATCTGCCACTTAGTCGCCCAATTAGACAGAGCATTGAGGTCGGCTTGTAAATTGGAGACATCCTGCAAGGACATTATTCCACTGCACAGCTTGGTGTCATCTGCAAAAACAGAAATGTTACTTTTCATCTCAGACCCAATATCATTTATAAATATATTGAAAAGTAAGGGACCCAACACTGAACCTTGGGGTACACCGCTGATAACCTTGGACCATTCAGAGTAAGAATCATTAACCACAACTCTCTGAATTCTGTCTTTCAGCCAGTTTTCTATCCATTTACAAACTGATATATCTAATCCTGTAGACCTTACCTTACACATGAGCCGTGTGTGGGGAACTGTATCGAACGCTTTTGCAAAATCCAAGTATACCACATCCACTGCTACGCCTCTGTCCAGGGTTTTACTTACCTCTTCATAAAAGGAAATCAGGTTTGTCAGAGAACTTCTGTCTTTCATGAATCCATGCTGTCTGCTGCTTAAATAGTTTGTTTCCAGCAAGAACTCATCTACGTGGTCTTTTATTAAACGTTCCAGTATCTTCCCAACTATAGAAGTTAAACTAACAGGTCTATAGTTACTAGGTAAAGACTTTGTTCCCTTTTTAAATATGGGCACCACATTGGCTTTATGCCAATCCAGTGGTACTATTCCTGTCATTAATGAGTCCCTAAATATTAGATACAGTGGCTTTGAAATTTCAGAGCTCAATTCTTTTAGGATCCGTGGGTGGATGCCATCTGGTCCAGGTGCTTTATCCACCTTTATTCTGTCTAAATATTTCTGGACCATATCACTTTTGAGCCATTGTGGATTTGGGGCTGTGTCACTCCCACCCCCTATATCGACATGAGCTCCCCCATTCTCCATTGTATACACAGCTGAAGAAAGCATTTAATAAATTTGCCTTCTTTATGTCCTCAGTCACCCACTCTAGATTATTTTGTAAAGGGCCTACATGCTCAGACTTGACCTTTTTACTATTAATATATTTAAAGAATTTTTTGGGGTTTGTCCTACTATCTTTTGCAATCTGTCGTTCATTTTGAATTTTTGCATCCTTGATTTCCTTTTTACATATTCTATTATATTCTTTGTAACATTTAAACGACACTAGTGTTCCTTCATTTTTATATTTTTTAAAAGCTATTTTCTTATTGTTTATAGCTTTTTTAACTTTGACCGTGAGCCACATAGGTTTTATCTTTAGCCTTTTAAACTTATTGCCCATGGGAATATACTTTGCAGTGAGGTTCCAAAGAGTCTTTTTGAAGAATTCCCATTTCTGTTCTGTGTTCATCGGTGCCAATATTCCCTCCCAGTCCAAGCCCTGGAGAGCAGTCCTCATGCTTTGAAAATTTGCTCTCTTGAAATTAAGTGTTTTTATCTTTCCTGTATGTATTTCTTGCTTATAGTTTACATTAAACGAAATCATGTTATGATCACTGCTACCCAGGTGTTCCTTTATCTGAACATTAGTAATGAGCTCTGCATGGTTTGAGATTACCAGGTCCAACAGAGCATCATTCCTAGTTGGGGCCTCAATAAACTGGACCATAAAATTGTCCTGCAATAGGTTTTTAAATTTTTGTCCTTTAACTGTCCCAGAAATTCCATTATTCCAGTCAATTTCTGGGTAGTTAAAATCCCCCATTATTATCACCGTCCCTGCCCTTGCAGCCCTTTCCATCTGTGCAAGGAGCCGAGTCTCCACCTCCTCATTAACATTGGGTGGTCTATAACAAACTCCAATGATTAGCTTTGAACTACGCACATTTTCAAACATTATTATACCCAGGATGTCTACTAGACTCTTGTTTGGACAGATTTAAGTTAGTTATTCTTTAGAATTACAGGCCTACAATATAAAACAGCAAATTTCCATGCAAAACAATGTGCCGCTTTGAGCTTCAAAAATCGGACATAATCATACCGCCAGGAAAGTTAAATTTTGAAACTCTTAAGCCCCGTACACACGACAGAGAAACTCGACAGGCGGAACACATCGTTCCGCCCGTCGAGGTTCTCTGCCGGCCGTCAGAATCTGCGACCCGCCCGTCGGGAATGGCAACCAGCCATTCATCCCAACGGGCCGTCGAGCAAATAGAGAACCTGTTCTCTATTTGCTTGACGGGTTTCCCGACGGGCGGGGCGAGCAGAGAGCGTACACACGGCCAAGGTTCTCGCTGGAATGCAGCTCCCAGCGAGGTTCTCGCTGGTTTCTGGCGAGAACCTCGGCTGTGTGTACGGGGCCTGAAGGTCACAAGAAGTAATTGCTCTTTAAGCAGAAGCTATCTTGGAAGCCACGGCAGCCATTTTAAAACTCTGGTAACCATTTCAGACCATTAGCCATTTTGGAAAGGGTAATTATGTCGTAATGATTTTTACCTTATATTCATTTGTGTTCTCTTAATTATTAATTTATTGGTTATTATATAGGTTTGCATAACTATTTCTCTCGAGTCGATAACTGCCTTGTAGATTTTCCTCAAAGCTTCAATTTTTCATTATAATTTTTATAGTTGCCATTCTATTGACATAGCAAACGTCTAATTTTATTTTACGTGATTAATCACTTACTTACCTGCAGTATAATCGTGAAATACAGAAGTTCTGTCTAATCGTCATTTTTACTTGGTTATTAATTCTACATGGAAGTTTTATCTTTTTTTGTTCATTTAAAAAGTACAACACTCCCATTAGCGGGTTTTTTGAATTGATATTCTAAATTTAATTAGCTTTTTTAATTTTATGTAAGGTTTGTTTCTGTCAACCACTATATATGCAGTATATGACTATTTTGTATGAATACATGTCTGGTGAATAAATCTCTTATTTTTAGTCCGTGTTCATATTGATTGATTCTGTATCTTAAAAATATTATTGTTTAAAAGATACTCAGGGTTACAGTAGGTGGGTAGGACCAATTGGGAACTGAGAATCCGAGAACACATAAATAATATTAAAAAAGGCTTCAAACTTCATAGCCTCTTTGAAAATTTCAGGAAACATAATAGGAAGGGCCACAGCTGAATGTATGTGCCATAGATAAAATAGAAAGCCACTGGAGACACTGGGCACCAATATAGACAGGTGGTGTCACAGAATGAAACATTCTGGATTCACAGATTGAAAACTGTGACGCACGCAGACTTGAATGTAGAAATAGATATTAACTGTTTCATAAATCATTTTTAGGGGTACCAAAGAAGCTGGGAGATATTAAGAAATTTAAAGTCCACAAAAAAGTTTTTGAGGTCACATAATATAAACGTACCAAAAAAATATTATATTGTTAGTATACGAGGTATAGTAGTATGGGGTTAATGTTGGAGCCACATTTAAATGATAGGGATCTAAACCAGCTATGTAAAGTCTGTAGGGTTGGTAATCTATGGGAGAATACAATTATTAGAATTTTTATATATTTTATATACATATGTATATATATTGTACAGGACGCCAGGGTTGGGTCCTGGATGGACGCTACATAGCGACGATTTTTGGAGTTTGGGCCATTTGAAACACAGGTTCAGGAGGTCACCCTGAAGGGGGTGAGAATTTCCGCATAGATAAAATGGATCCAGAGAGGACGGGCTTAAAGTCCTCTCTGTCTTCTTTTAATGATATTTGGGGGTCCGGGATTTCGGATGCTCTGGAGCGACAATTGGGAGGGAAGAGAGCCTCCCCTTCTGACCCCTGGCTTCAGGCACACAATGGGTTAACCATTTCCAGGAAGTGAGTTAAAAGGAAAGGAAGTACTGACAGAGGGTGGAGTAGTTTGGAAGTGAAGCTGTGTCTGCAGGGAAGGACTGGAGGACTTCTTACTTTCTTTTGGTTGTTTTTGCTGTGCTGAAGAAAGACTTTTCTAATTTATGCTGGAAACAAGCAGGACTTTTGTTGTTACGTTTTTCTGGTGCTGAAGAAAGCATTATTTTGTTTTGTTTTGATTGCCAATAAAGACCCTTTGCTTTACTGACACGGTTTACGCACTTGTCTCGCGGAGCTAAAGAACCCCCAAAGTTCACAACATATATATATATATATATATATATATATATATATATATATAGTCGTTACCCTCTGACGGAGAGTGATGTGGATCACATAAACACGAAACAAGACTTACAACATAAATAGACCTGAAGTGTGCCTTGGTGGTCTTGTCCGGGATTTCGGAGGCTCTGGAGCGACAATTGGGAGGGAAGAGAGCCTCCCCTTCTGACCCCTGGCTTCAGGCACACAAGGGGTTAACCATTTCCAGGAAGTGAGTTAAAAGGAAAGAAAGTACTGACAGAGGGTGGAGTAGTTTGGAAGTGAAGCTGTGTCTGCAGGGAAGGACTGGAGGACTTCTTACTAAAACGTATGTGCCTTTCTTTTGGTTGTTTTTGCTGTGCTGAAGAAAGACTTTTCTAATTTATGCTGGAAACAAGCAGGACTTTTGTTGTGACGTTTTTCTGGTGCTGAAGAAAGCATTATTTTGTTTTGTTTTGATTGCCAATAAAGACCCTCTGCTTTACTGACACGGTTTACGCACTTGTCTCGCGGAGCTAAAGAACCCCCAAAGTTCACAACTGGTGTGGAATGCGGGCAAAGTGCATTTGTAGGCGCAAAAACCGTTTAAAAACTGACATTTAAAGAGACAGTGTACCTATGGCATGTCTTGGGTGAAGTCAGCCCAGACATTACAAACAGCACGCAACGACATGGAAGAGGTCATTAGGGCTTTGGCACAAGCCACCGTGACCCAGCAGCAAGCCACCGTGACCCAGCAGCAAGCGTCAGCAGACGCCAACCGTCCCCATGAGGAAGCGATGGCTCAGCAGCAGCAGGCCCTGGTACAGGCTATAGCTGCGCAGCAGGAAAACACGCGGCTGCTAGCCGCCCAGTTTACAGCCCAGCAGGAGTCCACTCAAGCACAGGTGGCTGCCTTGCAGGAGGCAGTACAGCGGCTGGCTCAGGGACAAGAGCAATCGGCCGTTGCCGTTAGCAACCCAGTGTCTGTTAGAGCCAGCCATTTCTTGCAAAAACTAACACCCAGCGATGACGTGGAAGCCTTTCTTACCACCTTTGAAAAGGATAGCAGAGAGAGAGGCATGGCCCCGGGACCAATGGGCCGTTGTTATCTCCCCTTTCCTCACTGGTGACACGCAAAAGGCCTATTTTGACCTCCCAGCTGAGCACATCAAAGACTATGAACGTCTAAAAACCGAGATCCTGGCCCTCCTGGGGGTGACCACCGATGTCCGGGCTCAGAGGGTGCATCGCTGGCGGTACAAAAATGGACCAACCACCCAGGTCCCAAATGCATGAACTAGTTCAGTTAGTTAAAAAATGGCTGCAGCCGGAAAAGTTGTCAGGCCCACAAATGGTGGAACGGGTGGTGATGGACTGGTACCTACGGTCCCTACCAGATGACCTACAACGCTGAATAAGCCATGGAAACCCTACTAACGCTGACCAGCTGGTCGAGCTGGTCGAACGGTACACCGTGGTGGAGGACCTGCTTGGGCCTGCCAAACGTCGGGGACTCATGCCAAGGACACCCAGACATGTTGGCGTCCGCAGATCTACACCGTCTGCCATAGAACCACGGAGGTCGGTTCCTGTGCCAAAGATGGGAGACATTCAGTGTTGGCGATGTCGGTCCTGGGGGCATACCCGGGCACAGTGCCCACTCCAGGAGGAGCCTATGGATTGCGGGGCTGCCCGAAAGAAGCTCTTTCTGGCTTCCGGACAGTTCGAGTGTGAAGTGTGGGTAAATCACCTTCCTGCCACGGCTCTACTGGACTCTGGTAGCATGGTCATGCTGGTACATGCCAGGGTACTTGGAATGATTGGTCCAGTAACTAAAACCCTACGGGTAGTGTGTATCCATGGGGACACCAAGGATTACCCCTTGGTCCCAGTAACTGTGTCCTATGGCCAAACCTCGGTTACCCAGGAGGTTGGGGTGGTAAAAAGCCTGATACATGATATCATAGTGGGGCGGGACTGTCCAATATTTTTGGAACTATGGAACCAGGTACAGACGGGTCTGCCAGGAGAACTAAGGACACTGAATTTGGAAGGGACAGAGTCTGGGGGATCCAGGCCTAAAACCTCCACAACACACCCCTCTAATGTGGAGAGACGTGTTAGTAATAATGACATTGCAGAAAATCTTAGTTCTAATGATAATAGTCCTGTGTCCGGTCCCAAAACCGAGTTGACCTCTGAGGGGGGGATGAGTCTCCCGGTTACAAGTCATGCTGGGGGACGATGACGAGGAGCTTGCCCCGGTTGAGGAGGGTGAGGGGGAAACGTCCCAGAGGCCAGTATATCCAGACCTGAACGTACCCAGGGGTGCGTTTGGCACCGCCCAGTTACAGGACCCCACCTTAGTCAACGCTCGAGAGCAGGTTTCTGTCATTGATGGGGTTTCACAAATACCCGATGCAGATCAGAGGTTTCCTCATTTTGCGTTGAAGGGGGACCTAGTCTATCGTGTGGTTGAGAGCCGAGGGGAACACATAGAGCAGTTGCTGGTCCCTCAACCATATAGGCGGATGCTCCTTGACCTAGCCCACAACGACGCACTAGGAGGACACCTGGGGGCGAAGAAAACTGAGGCCAGGATAACCGACCGGTTTTACTGGCCAGGGGTGAAGGCTGAGGTTAAAAGATATTATGAGTCTTGTCCTGTTTGCCAGTTAACTGCCCCGGTCCCTTGCTATAGAAACCCCCTAGTACCCTTGCCAATTATTGAGGTCCGGTTTGAGCGGATCGCTATGGATCTTGTAGGACCCCTGGTAAACTCGGCAAGGGGGCACCAATACATATTGGTCATCCTGGACTACGCCACTAGATACCCAGAAGCAGTCCCGTTGAGAAAAAACGTCCTCTAAGGCCATTGCCCGGGAGTTATTTCAAATGTTCTCACAAACTGGGTTCCCCAAGGAAATATTAACGGATCAGGGCACCCATTTTATGTCAAAGGTGATGGCGGACTTGTGCAGGCTGTTTCAGATTAAGCAGTTGCGGACGTCCGTCTATCACCCGCAGACCGACGGCCTAGTTGAGAGGTTTAACAAAACTCTGAAGTCTATGTTAAAAAGAGTCATCCAGAAAGACGGAAAGATTGGGATATGTTGCTCCCTGCCCTATTGTTCGCTATCCGGGAGGTGCCACGGGCATCCACGGGTTTCTCACCATTTGAGCTAGTGTACGGACGTAGGCCCCGGGCGTTGCTTGATCTGGTAAAGGAAACATGGGAAAGTGAGTCCTCCCCGCACAAAACCGTGGTGGAACATATTTCTCAAATGCGAGAAAGGGTGGCTAAAGTGATGCCGCTGGTAAGAGAGCACATGCAGAAGGCTCAGGATGCCCAAAGAAGGGTATATAACTGGTCGGCTAAAGTGAGACAGCTCCAAGTAGGTGACAGGGTAGCTGTCCTAATACCAACGGTAGAAATCAAGTTCTTGGCCAAGTGGCAAGGTCCGTTTGAAATAGTGGAGAAAGTGGGTGAGGTAAACTATAAGGTACACCAACCAGGGAAAAGAAAACCCTACCAAATTTATCACATAAATTTGTTAAAGCTCTGGAAAGACAGAGAACCGGTGTCCGCAGTGGTGGCGGTACAGTCAGGGGACCAGGTAGGGATCGACCTGGTGCAGGTTGCAGCTACCCTAACTAGGCCCCAAACCCAGCAAGTAAAAAAGTTTCTGCAAAGAAATGGGGACATGATTTCAGGGTTGCCAGGACTCACCAACGTCATCGAGCATGACATTGTGACCGAGCCCAAGGTGACAGTCCGGCTTAAACCCTACCGTATCCCAGAAGCTCACAGGGTGGCAGTGTCTGGAGAGGTGAAAAGGATGCTTGAACTTGGGGTCATCGAAGAGTCGCAGAGCGAGTGGTCCAGTCCGATCGTATTAGTGCCCAAACCCAATGGTACTCTCCGCTTCTGCAACGACTTTAGAAAACTCAACGAGGTCTCCAAGATCGATGCATACCCCATGCCACGCAGGGCTTTTTTTCAGGGGGAACTTGGGGGAACTCAGTTCCACCACCTCTGGCTCAGATCCTTTGGTGCCTGCTCACTACAATCACTTGTAAACACAGAAGTCTGGTTTATGTGTTTACAAGTGACATCTCTGCACTCTGTGTGTAACCCCCTGAACTGTGCACTCTGTATGTAATGCAATCCTGGTATTTAATGCCCCTTTAAGACCCTTCTACTGTTTTTGAAATCTGAACAGGGTCGTGGTTGAGTTCCTGCACCTATTTTCTGGAAAAAAAAGCTCTGATGCCACGGGTAGATGAGCTGATTGAGAGGTTGGGTCCTGCCAGGTACATCACCACACTGGACCTCACAAAAGGTTACTGGCAGATTCCCCTAACCAAAGAGGCCAGAGAGAAAACAGCTTTCTCTACCCCGGAGGGTCATTTCCAGTACAAGAGAATGCCGTTTGGGTTACACTCCGCCCCCGCCACATTCCAAAGGGCCATGGACAAAACTTTGCGTCCACACCAACGATATGCCTCCGTTTACCTGGATGACATTGTCATTTTCAGCACGGATTGGGATTCCCACCTTCCCCGCGTACAGGCAGTGGTAGACTCCTTGAGAAGGGCAGGGTTCACCATCAATCCGGAGAAGTGTGCGGTTGGGGTGGAGGAAGCCAAGTATCTTGGATACATTGTAGGTAGAGGGTTAGTGAAGCCCCAAATGAGCAAAGTAGAGGCCATACAGGGCTGGCCCCGCCCCCTAACAAAAAAACAGGTCAGAGCGTTTTTAGGCCTAGTTGGGTACTACAGGAGGTTTGTTCCCAACTTCGCCACCATTGCGGCACCGCTGACTTACCTCACCAAAGGCCGAAAGTCCGTCATGATCAACTGGAATGCCGAGGCTGAAAAGGCATTTCAAATGCTTAAGACGGCACTGTGCCAGGACCCGGTGCTTGTAGCGCCGGACTTTTCTAAGGACTTTATAGTGCAGACAGATGTCTCAAGTGAAGGGCTAGGAGCAGTTCTGTCTCAAGAAATCAACGGAGAGGAGCATCCAATAGTTTTCCTTAGTAGGAAACTGACGCCAGCTGAGAAAAACTATGCGGTGGTGGAACGCGAATGTCTTGCCATCAAGTGGGCTTTGGACTCCCTACCGTATTTTCTCCTAGGTAGGAAGTTTCGCCTCATATCAGACCATGCTCCTCTTACGTGGATGAGACGGAACAAGCACACAAATGCCAGGGTAACAAGGTGGTTTCTGTCTTTGCAGGAGTTCAACTTTATGGTAGAGCACAGACCCGGGAGACAGCATCAGAATGCTGATGCCCTCTCCCGAGTCCACTGTATGATGGCGAGTGGTGCTTCTAACACCTCCGCGTTGAGGCAGAGGGGGGGGGATATGTACAGGATGCCAGGGTTGGGTCCTGGATGGACGCTACATAGCGCCGATTTTTGGAGTTTGGGCCATTTGAAACACAGGTTCAGGAGGTCACCCTGAAGGGGGTGAGAAGTTCCGGATAGATAAATCCAGAGAGGATGGGCTTAAAGTCCTCTCTGTCTTCTTTTAATGATATTTGGGGGTCCGGGATTTTGGAGGCTCTGGAGCGACAATTGGGAGGGAAGAGAGCCTCCCCTTCTGACCCCTGGCTTTAGGCACACAAGGGGTTAACCATTTCCAGGAAGTGAGTTAAAAGAAAATGAAGTACTGACAGAGGGTGGAGTAGTTTGGAAGTGAAGCTGTGTCTGCAGGGAAGGACTGGAGGACTTCTTACTTTCTTTTGGTTGTTTTTGCTGTGCTGAAGAAATACTTTTCTCATTTATGCTGGAAACAAGCAGGACTTTTGTTGTGACGTTTTTCTGGTGCTGAAGAAAGCATTATTTTGTTTTGTTTTGATTGCCAATAAAGACCCTTTGCTTTACCGACACGGTTTACGCACTTGTCTCGCGGAGCTAAAGAACCCCCAAAGTTCACAACATATATATATATAGTCGTTACCCTCTGACCGAGAGTGATGTGGATCACATAAACACGCAACAAGACTTACAACATAAATAGACCTGAAGTGTGCCTTTGTGGTCTTGTCAGTATGCCAAGAAAAGGGGGCATACCCAAGGTAAATAATGGGTAGTTAATTGAAGAAGGATATGCTGAGAAGTGCCCTGAAAAAGGGAAAGGCGGGGGGGGGTGTCGAATGAGATTGAATGTGCAGACTCATGGATATGAGGTGAGCTGTGAAGAGTCGGCCCAGTGACGTGTAGTACCGCACAGTGAACCGACAAAGAGCATGTGTGAGTGGGCTGCTTAAATACCATCCGGGCTCCTCCCATAAACCCAGGCCACCATACTTGCCTTCTTGACCAAATTAATTTTAATGATTTATAATAAACAATGAATTTTTAATAATTTATGTATTTATTCGCACCGATTGGGCCATGACCGGATGGAGGAGCGAGTGAGTGAGTGAGGGTTGCAGCTGTGCGTGTCTCCTCTCCCTCTGCTCCATGCTGGCTATCTAAAACGCCGGGTGTCCCTCCTCTCCTGAAGGAATAAACCAGTGGATGGCTTTGCTAGCTACTCCCCCAGCTGCTTGCACGCTGTCTGCACGCTGATCGGGTGCCTTCACCCCCCTCCTATCTGTGCGGCTCCTGATTTTCCGGACGGCAGCCGTTTGCTGTTTACACGCTGACATAATGACAAGCACTTGATAACCTGACCCCCGGCTTGATCTCTGTAGGGTCCTGCTCTGCTCCCTTGGCTTCCCTTCTTGGCTCATAGGAGGATTGTATGGGCAGATAGGGGAGGACATGCTGGTTTGTATGCTGAGCTTGGAGATAACAGGGGTCAAGTAGCAGATAACAGCGGTGCAAGGGACAGTGTTTCTGGATGGACTTCTATCTCCTAGCTTCATCTGCTAGCCGGGGACACGTGAGTAACGATTTTCCTACAGACTGATGTTTAGAAACACTGCTGGAATGTCCCCGATGTTGGAATGCTGAACTGTATCAACTTTACAACCTTGCTATCTAAGAGCCCTTAACTGTTTGGTCGCTGGACTTTTCTCTTTTTTTTTTTTCCCTTTTTTGCTATCTCCATCTCCTTCTTGTTCAGATACACTTATCTTCTGACTTTAAAAGTGATCCCAACGCCTGTGTAGTTGGAATACTGAATACTGGAATACTGAACTTTATCAATCCTATCACTTGAGTGCTACTAAACATTTAAATATCTATATGTGCCTGCATACTGCTTTGAATACCACTCTTACCATCAAAAAAAAAAAATGTGTGTAACAAACCTAAATATAAAAGTTAATCAGCTATTGTGTGTTTATCTGAACCCCCAGTATTGAAGGGAGGTGAGAAGGAGAGCTACAGGGAGAAAGGGAAGCGAAATATCAGCCTTACACTTTTTCAGGTTATCTCTGTGCTATACATTAACAGGGAGTGTGTGGACGGGCTCCATTAAATAAGCCAAACAATAGAGCTAGTTGGCCGCCTATTGATCCATTGATCCCCCCTTCAAGAAAGGCAAGAACCCGCTATGTCTTATATGTTTACTATGAGTAAAGGTGCGCCCCAGTCAGAGGGTGCCCCCATTACAAGGTCAACTAAAGAGAGAGAGAAAGGCAGCCAGGCCGCCGCAGCCAAGTTAGAACGCTTTGCCCATTCTCCTAAGCCAACTAAGCCTTCCC
This sequence comes from Rana kukunoris, assembly GCA_029574335.1. Lineage (NCBI taxonomy): Eukaryota > Metazoa > Chordata > Amphibia > Anura > Ranidae > Rana > Rana kukunoris. Next base: position 5,202 of record JAJQKJ010000366.1, on the reverse strand, counting down.
CTATACAGGGGGGATCTCCATCTATAGCCGCCCAACCTAAGGGCATGACAGGGACATCAGCGGATAGGCGAAGCTCAGGCTCAGTAACTTCCAAACCAGCAGCCTCCAAAACAACAAATTTAACCAATCCAACTGGGCCCAAGACTCAAACTGTCAAGGAACTTGGAGAGGAGAAAACTGGTATGGCGGCTACTACATTGGCTGCTGCGGCTCCATCCGGGTTGTTGTCTAGAGCTGTTACGGAGCCATCTGAGGAGCCCACATTGAAAGATGTTTTAAGAGCTGTCAATGAATGTAAAACACTCATGGTTGGCTTTGATAACCAACTTAAGAGCCTGAAAGACGAACTCTCATTATTACATCAGGATATGAGTAAAGCCATCGAAAGGGTCACTAATATGGAAGAGCGAATAAGCACTCTAGAGGACATTCTGCACCCTATGAGGAATGAACTAAAGGGGTTGCAGGAAAAGCATAATCTCCAAGCATCAAAAATGGATGAATTGGAGAACAGACTTCGCAGGAGCAATGTTCGTGTGGTGGGTCTCCCAGAACAGTGTGAGGGCTCCGACACTATAAAATGTATGGAGAAATGGCTCAGAGAGATTTTTAAAACTGTTATTTTTTCACCCTTTTTCTCTATCGAGAGAGCCCATAGGGTCCCCTCCAGACCCCCACAATCAGGAGGGCGCCCTAGATCTTTGCTCTTTAAATTCTTTAACTATGCCGAAAAGGTTACTTTGCTCCAGAAAGCTAGGGAGAAGGGGGATATTATGTACAATGGGACTAGAGTTTCATTCTACCCGGACTTCTCCCCAGAACTACAAAAACGGAGAGCGGAATTTGGCCCAGTTAAACGTACTCTACAGCAGCATAACTTAGTATACGCCTTGCTATATCCGGCTCGTCTACGGGTTTCAGCACTGGGCAGGACCTCTTTCTTCAACACGCCAGATGAAGTAATAGGATGGCTGTATGGCATCCGAAAGGACTTATAAGCCCATAAGCTGCAAGAATAATTATGCTTTTTCTCCCCTCCCCCCTTTTTTTTTTTTTATATTTTTTTACTCTCGGTAGGGATACCCCCCCTTTTTTCTCTTTATTCGGGCGCCACAGTACAAAAGGGAGGGGAAGGGGGAGGAAAGAAAAAGGGGAATACATTTTTTTTTTTCTTCTTTTTTTTTTTCTCTTGCTGGTTCCCTTTGGTAGCGTCAACGAAAAGACGCCTTCTTGGGTTCTGTGAAACTATTACTTTTTACTGCACGCTTAGACGTAATCTAGATACACTAATAAATATATAGCAGACAAAGGGGAAGGAAGAGAAAGAAGGACGATTTGCTAAGCCTTTTTCTTTTTTTTTTCTTTCTCTCTTTCGCTCCCATCCCTTTTGTCCCCCTCTTTCTGCACACTATACAAGGTTAATATATTGAGTCTTTTCTTGAACTTTGTGACACTTTTAAATAGCTTGTGACACTATGTATTGCCTATATACCTTTCCCTTTTTTATTTTTTTTTCTCTTGCTGGTTCACTTTGGTAGCGTCAACGAAAAGACGCCTTCTTGGGTTCTGTGAAATTATTACTTTTTACTGCACGCTTAGACGCAATCTAGATACACTAATAAATATACAAATAGCAGACAAAGGGGAAGGAAGAGAAAGAAGGACGATTTGCTGAGCCTGTTTTTTTTCTTTCTCTCTTTCGCTCCCGCCCCTTTTGTCCCCCTCTTTCTGCACACTATACAACGTTAATATATTGAGTCTTTTTTTGAACTTCGTGACACCTTTAAATCGCTTGTGACACTATTTTTATTATGTATTGCCTATATACCTTCCCTTTTTTTTTCTCCCATAATATCTGTATATTTGTATAAGTAGTAATACATTTGTATATTTCTTATATATATATGATTTTTTTTCTTTTTTTTCCCAGGGAGCCCTGCGGGGAATGGGAGTATCAGTAAATTCGATTAGCTTTGCTCAGTTGGGTTTGAGGGAGGGGGGGGGAGAGGGGAAAGAGATTTTCTCCTTGGAAGAGGGGGGACGCACTAGTGGTGAATGTTGACTTATGGAGAGTGGGAGAGAGAGGAAAGGTCACAGGAGAGCCCCAAGGTAGCCCAATGGGCAGGGTAGGAGTAGAAGTGGGGGAGGATCTAAGCACAGAAGTGGGCTTAGTAGAGTGAGGAGGGGGGGTAAAGGGAGGGGAGGGATGTGAGGTAGGTAAGTTAGGGGAGGGAGGCACTCCAAGTCTTTTAAACATTCTTATACCCTCAGCAAGGGTAGAGATCTTGTTCTGAGTAACCAGTCGAAGGAGAGGAGAAGAGCAATTCTATGCCATTCTATTCCTGTTTATTCTCTATTACACATTGCCCATGGCTTGCGAATTAGATCATGGAACGTACGGGGTTGGGGGAACCCTATTAAGAGAGCATTGGTTCTGGCGTCAATGGATGGTAAGGGAACAGGGATACTTTGTCTCCAGGAGACACATTTAACCCGGGAGACTATGGCCCAATTGGGGGCTCGAAATTCCCATTCCGATACCATTCGGTACATTATTCATACTCAAGAGGGGTCAGTATACTGGTGGGGAAGGGACTGTCATTCTCCTGTGAAAAGAGCTGGATAGACGAAAAGGGACGATACATCTTTCTATCCTGCTCTATTGAGAATAGACCCTTCGTTCTCGCCAATATATATATCCCTCCTCCTTTTAATTTTAGTGTACTACAGAAACTAGTTGAGTTTATGTTGGATAGGCCAGATACTCCCCTGATAGCAGTGGTGACTATAATGTAGCCCCTGACAATGTGAACGATAGATTCCCCCCAAAACCTGATTCGAACACTAGACTGGGGGACCGCTTAGTTCAGTTCATGGAGGAGGCAGGGTTAAGGGATATCTGGCGTATCCATCACCCACAGACTCGGCAGTATTCATGCTTCTCTAGCTCCTACGCCACCCTGTCAAGAATTGACCTGGCTATTGGCAATGAAAAACTATTAAACATGGTGAAGGAAATAGAGTATGGGCCCAAGAGGAGTTTCAGACCACTCGCCCTTAGAACTGGTATTTAGAAAGAACGTGCCAGCATCCCCAAGGGAGTGGAAAATTAGCCCATATTGGCTAGAGCTACTCGGGGACCCACAAGAATTATTAAACAACCTGAAGGAGTATATCCGGATTAATATAGGTACAGCAGCGGCTGGGGTGGTCTGGGACTCCTTGAAAGCATACCTAAAGGGGATTGCTAATACAAAGGGTGGCAAGGCTACAGAGGGAAACTAGAAAGTGGGAAGAAGAGGCCAGAAATGGGGCATTGATGGCTGAACAGCGGTACATTGAGGATCCCTCCCAAGTAGCCAAAGGGAATGGCTAGACAAACAGCAGGTCTATAAAATGGCTACCATGAAGAAGGCCGAGAACCATCATATTTTTCCAGAAACAATCGCAATTTGGAGAGCGAGAGAAAGTGGGGCGTACGTTGTCTCTATTGATACGGACCAACACCCCCTCCTCCAATATCGGAGCTATAAGGGGGCCCACAGGTGAAATCTTAACCGAAGGAAGGGAGATAAGGCATAGATTCCACGACTTCTACAAAGAACTATATAAATCAAGGGGAGAAAACGAAGCCATGGAAGTTTTCTTCCATGGAATTCCGTTTCCAAAATTGTCTGATACGGAAAAAAAAAATGGAATCCCCTGTCACATTGGAAAAACTAAAGCTTGCAGTGGCAGGGATGTCCAACCATAAATCACCAGGTCCCGACGGGCTCCCAATAGAAATTTACAAGCGATATGGAGACGTATTGCTACCTGAACTATCATACACTCTGGAATCGGCCTTTTCGGAGGGAAAGCTCCCCGCCCTCCATGATGGAAGCAACAATCATCGTTATTCACAAAGAAGGAAAAGATCAATTAGACCCATCTTCCTATCGCCCAATTTCATTGCTCTGTACAGATGTTAAAATCCTGCAAAAGTCCTGGCGACACGGCTAAAGGAATGTATAGAGAGACTCATTCACCCCGATCAGTCAGGGTTTATCCCGAATAGGTCAACATCTTTAAATATAAGAAGGGTCTTCCTAAACTTGCAGATCCCCACCGACAACGAGGGCCCTAGAGCACTCCTGGCCTTAGATGCCGCTAAAGCATTTGATAGCCTGGAGTGGCCCTATCTATGGAGGGTACTAGAGGGTTTCGGATTTGGCCCATCCTTTATTAAGTGGAACTCCTCTATAACAAACCATGTGCCAAAATTAAAATAAATGGCGAAGCCTCAGGCCTGTTCGAACTGGAGAGGGGGACGAGACAGGGGTGCCTCTTGTCCCCTCTCCTGTTTGCACTGGCCGTGGAACCTCTAGCCATCAAAACCAGGCTCAAGGAGGACATTCAGGGATTCAGGAGGGGCCTAGAGGAAGACAGAATATCGCTATTTGCAGACGATGTCCTTTTTTTCATAGGCGACGTCAATAAATCACTGAGCCCAGTGGTTCAAATGATTAAGGAATTTGGTGGATTTTCAGGACTGATGGTTAATTGGGACAAGTCGGCCCTGCTCCCTATAGATACGCTACAGGGCCAGAGGATAGCCAAAATGCCCCAATTATAAAATACCAACAAAACTAAAATACCTCCGGATATGGATCACCCGAGATGTCAGGGAATACACTAGCAAAAACATAGCCCCACTATTAGTAGCGTTGAAGCAAAAGAAAAGACACCTGGAGCCGCCTTCCTCTCTCTGTAGCTGGGAGATGTAACCTAATTAAAATGATTTGGCTTCCCCAGCTACTCTATGTACTTCACAACTCTCCGATCTGGGTTAACCAAATATGGTTCAAAAAAATGGAAACACTATTCCGAGAATTAATATGGAAAGGAAGGCAGGCCAGAATTGGGCTACAGACCATGCAGCTCCCGGTAGGGGAGGGAGGGATGGCGGTCCCGCACCCGAGAATGTACTTCCTGGCATCTCAGCTACAGCAGATCGCAGGATGTGGGATCCCGATCGAAGGAATGATTGCTTTAGACCAGTGATGGCGAACCTTGGCACCCCAGATGTTTGGAACTACATTTCCCATGATGCTCCACTACACTGCAGATGTATTAAAAAAGCAACATGGAAATGTAGTTCCAAAACATCTGGAGTGCCAAGGTTCGCCATCACTTCTTCTTTAGCGGCCCACATAAACATTT